>JBBPBX010034767.1:0-11638 GCA_038048925.1 Garcialebias charrua
GACCAGCCTCAGACAGCAGACAAGTAAAACATCTGGACCAGCCTCAGACAGCAGACAAGTAAAACATCTGGACCAGCCTCAGACAGCAGACAAGTAAAACATCTGGACCAGCCTCAGACAGCAGACAAGTAAAACATCTGGACCAGCCTCAGACAGCAGACAAGTAAAACATCTGGACCAGCCTCAGACAGCAGACAAGTAAAACATCTGGACCAGCCTCAGACAGCAGACAAGTAAAACATCTGGACCAGCCTCAGACAGCAGACAAGTAAAACATCTGGACAAGCCTCAGACAGCAGACAAGTAAAACATCTGGACCAGCCTCAGACAGCAGACAAGTAAAACATCTGGACAAGCCTCAGACAGCAGACAAGTAAAACATCTGGACCAGCCTCAGACAGCAGACAAGTAAAACATCTGGACAAGCCTCAGACAGCAGACAAGTAAAACATCTGGACCAGCCTCAGACAGCAGACAAGTAAAACATCTGGACCAGCCTCAGACAGCAGACAAGTAAAACATCTGGACCAGCCTCAGACAGCAGACAAGTAAAACATCTGGACCAGCCTCAGACAGCAGACAAGTAAAACATCTGGACCAGCCTCAGACAGCAGACAAGTAAAACATCTGGACCAGCCTCAGACAGCAGACAAGTAAAACATCTGGACCAGCCTCAGACAGCAGACAAGTAAAACATCTGGACCAGCCTCAGACAGCAGACAAGTAAAACATCTGGACCAGCCTCAGACAGCAGACAAGTAAAACATCTGGACCAGCCTCAGACAGCAGACAAGTAAAACATCTGGACCAGCCTCAGACAGCAGACAAGTAAAACATCTGGACCAGCCTCAGACAGCAGACAAGTAAAACATCTGGACCAGCCTCAGACAGCAGACAAGTAAAACATCTGGACCAGCCTCAGACAGCAGACAAGTAAAACATCTGGACCAGCCTCAGACAGCAGACAAGTAAAACATCTGGACAAGCCTCAGACAGCAGACAAGTAAAACATCTGGACCAGCCTCAGACAGCAGACAAGTAAAACATCTGGACAAGCCTCAGACAGCAGACAAGTAAAACATCTGGACCAGCCTCAGACAGCAGACAAGTAAAACATCTGGACCAGCCTCAGACAGCAGACAAGTAAAACATCTGGACCAGCCTCAGACAGCAGACAAGTAAAACATCTGGACCAGCCTCAGACAGCAGACAAGTAAAACATCTGGACCAGCCTCAGACAGCAGACAAGTAAAACATCTGGACAAGCCTCAGACAGCAGACAAGTAAAACATCTGGACCAGCCTCAGACAGCAGACAAGTAAAACATCTGGACCAGCCTCAGACAGCAGACAAGTAAAACATCTGGACCAGCCTCAGACAGCAGACAAGTAAAACATCTGGACCAGCCTCAGACAGCAGACAAGTAAAACATCTGGACCAGCCTCAGACAGCAGACAAGTAAAACATCTGGACCAGCCTCAGACAGCAGACAAGTAAAACATCTGGACCAGCCTCAGACAGCAGACAAGTAAAACATCTGGACCAGCCTCAGACAGCAGACAAGTAAAACATCTGGACCAGCCTCAGACAGCAGACAAGTAAAACATCTGGACCAGCCTCAGACAGCAGACAAGTAAAACATCTGGACCAGCCTCAGACAGCAGACAAGTAAAACATCTGGACCAGCCTCAGACAGCAGACAAGTAAAACATCTGGACCAGCCTCAGACAGCAGACAAGTAAAACATCTGGACCAGCCTCAGACAGCAGACAAGTAAAACATCTGGACCAGCCTCAGACAGCAGACAAGTAAAACATCTGGACCAGCCTCAGACAGCAGACAAGTAAAACATCTGGACCAGCCTCAGACAGCAGACAAGTAAAACATCTGGACCAGCCTCAGACAGCAGACAAGTAAAACATCTGGACCAGCCTCAGACAGCAGACAAGTAAAACATCTGGACCAGCCTCAGACAGCAGACAAGTAAAACATCTGGACCAGCCTCAGACAGCAGACAAGTAAAACATCTGGACCAGCCTCAGACAGCAGACAAGTAAAACATCTGGACCAGCCTCAGACAGCAGACAAGTAAAACATCTGGACCAGCCTCAGACAGCAGACAAGTAAAACATCTGGACCAGCCTCAGACAGCAGACAAGTAAAACATCTGGACCAGCCTCAGACAGCAGACAAGTAAAACATCTGGACCAGCCTCAGACAGCAGACAAGTAAAACATCTGGACCAGCCTCAGACAGCAGACAAGTAAAACATCTGGACCAGCCTCAGACAGCAGACAAGTAAAACATCTGGACCAGCCTCAGACAGCAGACAAGTAAAACATCTGGACCAGCCTCAGACAGCAGACAAGTAAAACATCTGGACCAGCCTCAGACAGCAGACAAGTAAAACATCTGGACAAGCCTCAGACAGCAGACAAGTAAAACATCTGGACCAGCCTCAGACAGCAGACAAGTAAAACATCTGGACCAGCCTCAGACAGCAGACAAGTAAAACATCTGGACCAGCCTCAGACAGCAGACAAGTAAAACATCTGGACCAGCCTCAGACAGCAGACAAGTAAAACATCTGGACCAGCCTCAGACAGCAGACAAGTAAAACATCTGGACCAGCCTCAGACAGCAGACAAGTAAAACATCTGGACCAGCCTCAGACAGCAGACAAGTAAAACATCTGGACCAGCCTCAGACAGCAGACAAGTAAAACATCTGGACCAGCCTCAGACAGCAGACAAGTAAAACATCTGGACAAGCCTCAGACAGCAGACAAGTAAAACATCTGGACCAGCCTCAGACAGCAGACAAGTAAAACATCTGGACCAGCCTCAGACAGCAGACAAGTAAAACATCTGGACCAGCCTCAGACAGCAGACAAGTAAAACATCTGGACCAGCCTCAGACAGCAGACAAGTAAAACATCTGGACCAGCCTCAGACAGCAGACAAGTAAAACATCTGGACCAGCCTCAGACAGCAGACAAGTAAAACATCTGGACCAGCCTCAGACAGCAGACAAGTAAAACATCTGGACCAGCCTCAGACAGCAGACAAGTAAAACATCTGGACCAGCCTCAGACAGCAGACAAGTAAAACATCTGGACCAGCCTCAGACAGCAGACAAGTAAAACATCTGGACCAGCCTCAGACAGCAGACAAGTAAAACATCTGGACCAGCCTCAGACAGCAGACAAGTAAAACATCTGGACCAGCCTCAGACAGCAGACAAGTAAAACATCTGGACCAGCCTCAGACAGCAGACAAGTAAAACATCTGGACCAGCCTCAGACAGCAGACAAGTAAAACATCTGGACCAGCCTCAGACAGCAGACAAGTAAAACATCTGGACCAGCCTCAGACAGCAGACAAGTAAAACATCTGGACCAGCCTCAGACAGCAGACAAGTAAAACATCTGGACCAGCCTCAGACAGCAGACAAGTAAAACATCTGGACCAGCCTCAGACAGCAGACAAGTAAAACATCTGGACCAGCCTCAGACAGCAGACAAGTAAAACATCTGGACCAGCCTCAGACAGCAGACAAGTAAAACATCTGGACAAGCCTCAGACAGCAGACAAGTAAAACATCTGGACCAGCCTCAGACAGCAGACAAGTAAAACATCTGGACAAGCCTCAGACAGCAGACAAGTAAAACATCTGGACCAGCCTCAGACAGCAGACAAGTAAAACATCTGGACCAGCCTCAGACAGCAGACAAGTAAAACATCTGGACCAGCCTCAGACAGCAGACAAGTAAAACATCTGGACCAGCCTCAGACAGCAGACAAGTAAAACATCTGGACCAGCCTCAGACAGCAGACAAGTAAAACATCTGGACCAGCCTCAGACAGCAGACAAGTAAAACATCTGGACCAGCCTCAGACAGCAGACAAGTAAAACATCTGGACCAGCCTCAGACAGCAGACAAGTAAAACATCTGGACCAGCCTCAGACAGCAGACAAGTAAAACATCTGGACCAGCCTCAGACAGCAGACAAGTAAAACATCTGGACCAGCCTCAGACAGCAGACAAGTAAAACATCTGGACCAGCCTCAGACAGCAGACAAGTAAAACATCTGGACCAGCCTCAGACAGCAGACAAGTAAAACATCTGGACCAGCCTCAGACAGCAGACAAGTAAAACATCTGGACCAGCCTCAGACAGCAGACAAGTAAAACATCTGGACCAGCCTCAGACAGCAGACAAGTAAAACATCTGGACCAGCCTCAGACAGCAGACAAGTAAAACATCTGGACCAGCCTCAGACAGCAGACAAGTAAAACATCTGGACCAGCCTCAGACAGCAGACAAGTAAAACATCTGGACAAGCCTCAGACAGCAGACAAGTAAAACATCTGGACCAGCCTCAGACAGCAGACAAGTAAAACATCTGGACCAGCCTCAGACAGCAGACAAGTAAAACATCTGGACCAGCCTCAGACAGCAGACAAGTAAAACATCTGGACCAGCCTCAGACAGCAGACAAGTAAAACATCTGGACCAGCCTCAGACAGCAGACAAGTAAAACATCTGGACCAGCCTCAGACAGCAGACAAGTAAAACATCTGGACCAGCCTCAGACAGCAGACAAGTAAAACATCTGGACCAGCCTCAGACAGCAGACAAGTAAAACATCTGGACCAGCCTCAGACAGCAGACAAGTAAAACATCTGGACCAGCCTCAGACAGCAGACAAGTAAAACATCTGGACCAGCCTCAGACAGCAGACAAGTAAAACATCTGGACCAGCCTCAGACAGCAGACAAGTAAAACATCTGGACCAGCCTCAGACAGCAGACAAGTAAAACATCTGGACCAGCCTCAGACAGCAGACAAGTAAAACATCTGGACCAGCCTCAGACAGCAGACAAGTAAAACATCTGGACCAGCCTCAGACAGCAGACAAGTAAAACATCTGGACCAGCCTCAGACAGCAGACAAGTAAAACATCTGGACCAGCCTCAGACAGCAGACAAGTAAAACATCTGGACCAGCCTCAGACAGCAGACAAGTAAAACATCTGGACCAGCCTCAGACAGCAGACAGGTAAAACATCTGGACAAGCCTCAGACAGCAGACAAGTAAAACATCTGGACCAGTCATGAACATCCAGTGTGTGACTTTATAAATGAACCCAACACCTCAGACCAGATCAGGGGCCCAAACCAGCACTCATTCTAAAATGATTTCATTTGATAACCTCAAATCTCCTTTATATATTTATTTATTTTATTTAGTCAGTAAACTAAGACCAAATCAAACACACACACACACACTCACAGCTGGACGGTGGAGGCATCAGAGTGAGTGATGGGCCATGTCGGTCCATGTCCAGCCAGCCCGTCTCTCAGACGTCTTCATCGTCTCAGCAACACACAGACAAGAAAACTGCTGCACAGCGAGAGCGTCTTCATTTCTCCTTCTTCCAGTGAACTGTTCTGTAAACTGAGCATGAACATCTGTTCACTTCTGGAATTGACAGGGAGCCAATGGAGAGAAGCTAAAACTGGAGACATATGATCTCTCCCAGTAACTCCAGTTAAGAGTCTGGAGACATATGAGGACGTTATAAACTGTTTTAGTGTATTTTTAGCAACTCATTTCTGCTGACTCCCCATGATGGGACACCTGGACAGGTCTCCAGTCCATCACAGGGACATCTGGACACACATTTGTCCTGGGTCTCCTCCCAGTCGGACATGTCCGAGGCACCTCCCTAAGGAGGTGCCCAGGGAGCATCCTTACCAGATGAACCACCTCAACTGTCTCCTCTGGATGTGGAGGAGCAGTGGTTCTCCTCTGAGTCTCTCCTGATAACTGAACTTCTGTCTCTGAGGGAGAGTCCAGCTGCAGAGGAAACTCATTTCAACCTCCTGGATCCACGACCTCATTGTTTCAGTCTCTACCAGAGTTCATGACCAGAGGTGAGGAACATAGACCGACCAGTAAACAGAGAACTCAGCTCCTCTTCACCACAACGGACCGGCACAAAGTCCACAATACTGCAGATGCTGCACCGATCCATCTGTCGATCACGCTCCATTCTTCCCTCACTCAGAACAAAACCCTGAGATACTTGAACTTGAGGCAGAACGTCACCCTCGACCTGAAGAGAACAATCCACCCTGTTCCAACAGAGCACGTGATGCAACACGTGCACATCATCAAGATGTATGTATGTGTACATACATACATCCATTGTGTACACACATACATTGTATGTGTTGCCTGTTGCGTGTTTGTTTGTCCAGCACTTTGGTGGACTTGTTCCTGTTTAAAGTGCTTTATAAATAAAATGGTATGGTATGGTATGGTATGTAAACAGAGCTCTGACACTTTTTTTATACTAAAGAATGGCTCGAATAAATAAAGCTGTGAGGTCATCTCTGATAGAAGTTGACATGGAGATGATTGAGCAGTAGAAGTTGCAGCCCATGAAAAACTTTGATGATTTAAAAATCCAGTTGTGTTCACTGAAAGATGAAACCTTCAACCATCACACAAAAATGTCATTTCCTTCAGATGTTCCAGTATTTTCAACCAAAGCAGGACAAGATGCTTCATCATTCCTGATGTGACACATCTGGAACTACTGAGACGTATGTTGTTCAGTGACAGTCAGTCGAGCCGTCAGACCTTCACCTTCGACTCTTCAGTTTGATTCTGATCCGTGTCGTTTCCACACTTGTTGTCCTCTTCCACTGGTTGACATGTGTGAAACAAACATGTGTTTGTTGCAGCTGTGATCAAACAGTGTTTCCATCCTGTAAAATCAGTCACATGACTCTGAGGCACACACAGCTGGTGCCTGCACGGTGCACGAGTCCCTTTAATTAAAGAGTGTGCTGATCTGCAGGTCTCCAGGGACAGGCTCAGAAAGTCAAACACCGCCATCAGTCCAAGATCCACTCATTAACCTAACCCCCACCTATCAGCTGCTGAGCCCCCCTGAGGGACCTGCGAGGATCTGACCCGTGTTTCTGAAGCTGCAGTCTTCAGGGACACACTGGGCCCTCTGGACTCCAGTTTTCAATCAGAGTCCTCTCTTCTGCTGGACTCTGGGTGAGCTGGAGTGATGAGGACTGAATAATGAGCACGGAGCACTTTGAGCAACGACTCGTGAGACAACTCGTCTTTTTACTTCACCTGCTCTGCACAGGGACGAAGCCATCACATGAATGAACTAGTGATGCACCGATCCACATTTTTCACTTCCGATCCGATACATAAAAACTGGGCATCGATCGATACCGATACTTTTCGATCCGATAATGTTCATATATGTGAATCTGTATAATAAATTTTTTTTACGGTGACTATTCATTTTAACATTGTGTGAGATATATCCAATGAAGACACTCTTGAGCCTTTCAACAGGAAACTCACAAACTTTAACAGCACACAAGAGGCAGGTCAATACCACACACATGTCCTTCTCACTGATGGTGCAGCTGGAAAACTAAAAAAACGCTAAGCATTATGGGAAAGACAACAAAATCCACTCCCTTAGTGGTTAAGGGGAGTGGATTTTGTTGTCTTTCCCATAATGCTTAGCGGTTTTTTAGTTTTCCAGCTGCACCTAAAGCTGGAAAACAAAAAAAACTGCTAAGCATTATGGGAAAGACAACAAAATCCACTCTTTTAGTGCTTAAAGGGAGTGGACTGTTTTGTCTTTCCCATCATGCTTAGCATTTTTTTAGTTTTTCTAGCTGCACCATCAGTGAGAAGGACATGTGTGTGGTATAGACCTGCCTCTTGTGTGCTGTTAAAGTTAGTGAGTTTCCTGTTGTAAGGCTCAAGAGTGTCTTCATTGGGTTTAACTCACACAATGTTAAGACAGCAGTCACAGAATGTGATGGAACACTTGTGCTCTTTGAAGCTGGATCAGAAATATTGGCAGGTTGGATCCGATATCCGATACTTAAATTATGCTGGTATCGGATACCGATACTGGATCGGCCCCATCCCTAGAATAAACTCAACTATAATGTTCATGTAGAACCATCCAAACAATAAAGACTCATATCACAAACATCCAGGAAAACAACTCGCCTACTTTCGTTCTGCAACCGCAGGCTGAAAAGGTTGAGATGTTGTTTAAGATGAAGAACGAAACAGAATGAAATGATTTTCAAAACTTCATGAATCATTTAATTCGTGATGAAACACAAACACATTAAATGTTGAAAATAAGAAATTGTAGCTCTATGGAAAAATATGAATATTAAAAATTTATGGCAACAATAAATGTCAAATAATTTGTTCCAGGGGCAACAAAATGTTGTGAAAGTGGTAAGAAGAAAACATCTGGAGGGCAGTGAGCAACTTATCAGGGTGGAGATGAGGACGAAGGGGCTGGGAATGAAAAGAGCATTTTAGAGAATCTCTCAGAAGTCAAAATGAGCAGAGGTTCACCAGTCTGCAAAAAAATGTCTAAAAGATGTGGGTCAGTTTCTAAATGATGTTCCTAAACAAAACACAAAATCTTTGAATGTCCTTCAGCTACAGTTTATAAGTGTAGCCTCCTGTGCCTGCTGTCCAAACACTTCATGCTTCATCAAACATCCAGCGAACAGCCCGGACTGAACCACTGATCCTCCATCAGACCAGAGAGGGATGGAGGAGCGTGATGTGGTGGAGCAACCAGGAAGTTATTTAATGAACTGCATCAAAAGCCTCAGACGTCCCATCAGACGGCTAGAAAACATGAAAAGTTCTGAAAAACAGGAACGAAGCCGATTTGATGGTTGCTCCAGGTGAGCTGGACGAAGGTGTGGGGCTATTTTTACAAATTAAAATAAAATGGCAACCAAAGGACAGTCAAAAGAAAAAAGTAGCAAAAAACATCTGGATTATAAGGCAGTGTATAAAACTAAAAACAGGAACACGTCTGCATTGGTTCTTGCCATGAACTCAACAGATGTTTGAAGCCACTTAAGAGAGGTCAAGGTCGACATCTTCAGATCTTTTTGTAAGATGTTCCAGGAAATGGGATCAGAGTAGGAGAAGGTCCTGTTGTCTAGTTCAGTCTGCTCTGCAGGGATCCTATTTCCTCTCTGGTTTGTGAATCACCTTGAGATCCCCAGGAAGAGGTGGAGGTTGTCATCGGAGAAAGAACTCGTGTTTTTTCTCCTGAACCTGACGTCTCTGCAGCCCAACCACAGATATGTGGCAGATCAAGGTCAAGGTTCTTTATTGTCATTCCACCACATGTGGTACAAGAAGTGGAACAAAATTGTGTGCACAGGGTCCCAGTTACATCAGACAAACGTATAAATTGTAAAAGAAAACTAATAAGCTCTAAGATATGAACTAAGAATAAACTAAGCACTAAGTACAAAATGGTTAATGGTAATGGTAAATGGAGCTTATTTATATAGCGCTTTCCAGCCCCCTGTGAGGAGCCCCAAAGCGCTTTACAATACCAGCCATCCACCCATTCATTCAGACATTCATACACCGGTAGTGGTAGCCTGCCTTGCAAGGCGCCATCCAGACCTACCGGGAGCAACTCGGGGTTAAGTGTCTTGCCCAGGGACACAACAACACATGGTGGGCGGATGCGGGATTCGAACCTCCAACCTTCCGATCAGGGGTCGACTGCCATTACCACTACACCACGGTCGCCCACCACGGTCGCCCACCACAAAATGCACCAAACAGCAGCATGAACATGAGTCTGTGTGAACAGATGAGCACGAATCCAACAGCAAGAAATAAATTGAAGGATACATTCATTCATTCAACCTTTATTTAGACAGATAAAACACACTGAGACTAGAAGACTCATTTACAAGTGAGATCTGTTTAGACAGACAAAAAGTTATGAAACTGGACACATTAGGAATTGGAGGCAACAACAATTCCTGTTAAACTCTTTCTTCTTGTCTGAGAAGAAAACTAATAAAAAACACCTCGCACAAAAAAGCACATAGTGACGTAGACATTCTGCAGAGGGGGGGACACCGAGAACGAGTGAGCAATGTCCATGGACATTCTCAAGGGCACTGTAAGAGTTCTGATAAGGATGGAATAATCAGCCAGCTCCCTCCGATGAGATCTGTAAACATTCTTGAGGGATGTCGGGGAATGGCCAAGGTCAACGCCTATGGGAATCCAGAGTCCTGAAATGATGACAGAATGTTTATTCAGCTGGTTCACTCTGGTTGATCAGTTGCAAATTCCTCGATGGAAGGGGGTGGTGGGGGGCAGAGCATCAGATTACATGTCCTCCAGGCGTATTCAGATAAGGGGGCCTTCAAGGCCAGTCGGGGGAGCCAGATTCAGATAAACACACAGTTGTTTTGGAGACAGGCAGAACTTAATGACGTCTACCTTGAGTCTGTGTTGGTCCACTCGAGTTCCAAAATGTCCAAATTACGTGGCCACACCAAAAGAATGTGCCCGAGTAAAAATCCCCGAGATCTGATCCATTCTGCCCAAAGCATTTGAGTCCGGGTACATAGGCAAGAACCAAGCCATCAAAAGGCAAGCAGCGTGATCGGGTCCAAATTTGCTGTCGACAACTTCCTTGTTTGTAGATAAACCAGCGACCTGCCAAATCCAAAAAGCAAGAACCAGTTATCATAAATCAAATTATATATGCGCGTCCTTAAAATCCACAAATGGCAGCAAAGATAAATGCATCATCAAGTCTTCAAGTCGATGAGATATCCAGCTGTGTGCATGCCAACAGGACAAATCGACTCGCCTGAAGCCTGTCTTCTTTTTGAAGAAATGTTATCAGTTGTGATGAGGGACAGAGTGATCAAATCAAGTCCATAATTATGGTTCAGAGGATATGCAAGAGAGGCTCAGAAGCAGTTTCACAGACAGACAAAGCAGGAAAGCAAAGCGGAGAGGGAGCGGAGGGGGAAGCATCCGACCTCGTCGAGAGCAAGGGGTGAAGGATTCAACAATTCAATTCAGTTTATTTATAAAGCTCCAAGTCACAACAGAAGTTGTCTCAGGACACTGAACAGAAACATTCATATATAAAATAATAATTTAACAGAAACATTCATATATAAAATAATAATTTAACAGAACATTCATGTATAAAATAATAATTTAACAGAAACATTCATATATAAAATAATAATTTTATTCTCCCCGTCTCAGTGTGCCACCCACCCGTCTGCATTCTGGGACCCTAAACAGCTTTGACGAAGTTGTTCAGAGTGAGGTGGAGGCCATCATCAAGAAAATGAAGCCTTCATCCTGCGCCCTGGATCCTTTCCCCTCTTCTCTCATAAAAACCAATCATTCTGCAATAGGCCCACTTATCACTCAAATAATAAATCAGTCTCTACAATCTGGTCATGTTCCACTGCCTCTAAAAACCGCCATCATTAGGCCTCTTCTGAAAAAATCTAATTTGGATCCCGACATTTTTTCTAATTACCGCCCAATTTCACACCTCCCTTTTCTGTCTAAAGTGCTGGAAAAAGCTGTTGCTGCTCAGCTGCAGGATCACCTACAACAACACTCCCTGTATGAGAAGTTCCAGTCTGGATTCAGGGCAGCTCACAGTACAGAGACTGCATTGCTGAGGGTTACCAATGATGTCCTCTTGGCTGCTGACACTGGCTCTCCCTCCATCCTTGTCCTCCTTGACCTCA
>JBBPBX010034768.1:11844-32421 GCA_038048925.1 Garcialebias charrua
CAACATCAGCTAGTTTAAAATGATAAATGACTTAAGACTACAAATTATTACTAATGAGAGCAAATTGTGTGTGTTTACAGCTCATACCCAGCAGAAATCCTAAAAGCAAAAGTCCTTTTAGCCAGATAAAAGTAGTGGTGTGACAGGAAGTAAAACCCTGTGATTAAACACAAACGGAGTAATTGATATTCCTTGCAGGACCCCAAGGCTCTGCCAAAAGGGAGATGGGGTAAGATGGAGAAGAGGGAAAAAACGGAAATGTATTACTCAACGTCAGTTGACTATAAACATATAAATCACAGAGAACTCGGGCTGTTACTGGGAAAATGAATCAGGCACTGCTATAAGGTGGTGGTATGGTGGGAATGCATGAGGGATGAAGGCAGGGATGGATCAACGGGAGAAGTGAGGAAATGAGAGGAAACAAGCTTGATGAACGTGACTCTGCAGGGCACCACTGTTGCTCCTCGACTCCCTCAGTTACAGGCAGGTTGAAGCAGATGCTTTCTTTCAGCAACACATCTTTGCTCCTTGTATAGAAACCCTTAATGTCATTTTTCTCCCAGTCAACATTCTAATTTCCAAGCCTTTCCCTCATTTCAATGGGTGATAGTCATTCCAGTGGATGACACACCCAAGATAATTTAACAGCTGTCACCAAGCTGGACACTCAACTCCCTCACACGTGTCACTGAACCAATCAATTGGCCAGCAGTGACTCAATCATTATCACCTGGCTTAGAAAACAATCAATGACCCTAATGATCAGAGTGACTTTGTCTTTATTCATGTGAGAAAACAAGGACAAATACATGCAAGCCAATACTCTATTTTGTCATGCATTAATACAAAAAAAAGTTTACATCATATATTACACACAATATTATCAACATCATGTTTGATAATGTGATTTTTTAAATTATTAATAACAAATATAATTAAATTTTTAGGTCCTACAATGATCACTGATTACGTTCTTCTTCTACAGTAGTCCCTTGCTACTTCTCGGTTCGTTTATTGCGGATTCGCTCTATTGCAGTTTTTCAAAATAAGACTGGACATGACCCACAATTGGCTGATTGATAGATGAGCCGTATGATCGGCATGGGATTTTTATTTAAAATAAATTATTTTAAATTATTTAGCACCTGCTGCTCCTCTGTGCCGCACAAAGATGCAGAAAAAGCCTCCTCCTGCGCAACCCATACTGCAGGAACAACTTCCACCTGCAGCTGATCAGCTGATCTGCGTGCAGAGCAGATAAGTGGGTGTAGCCAAGAACGCTGAGGGCAGCGGAGGCACACAGAGATAAATTACATTCTGTGCTCTTTTAGATCATTTAGAGTTTAGAAATATTGTTTAGAATATTGCAAGAGTGTGGGAAGGGTTTAAAACACCTCAATATATATTTAAATACTAAAATAAACTACTACTTAATGAAAATCACGGGGCTTCAGGGTATGGATCCCCCGTGATAAACGAGGAACTACTGTGCTTGACATTTATAAGTTCTATTATCTGACATCAACATTGTTTTTCATTGCTTTTTATTCTCCCTTATTTACTTTACAGGCAAGTAAGGACTGGAAAGCACCTTGCATGGTAGTCTGCCGCCACCGGTTTATGAATGTGTGTAGCATTCAATATATGTGTAGCACTTTGAGATTTTCAGTAATGAAAAGTGCGTTATAAATTGAATTAATTATTATAATTATTATTATTAAGTATTGATCCACATTTAATATGATCCACATTTAATACCTGTTTGTTTTCCTCAGATACCTCCTTTCAACAACCGGGCCATGTATGTAGCATATTTGCAGTTGCTTTGCCTCGTCACGTCGTGCTTTCTGTCACTGCACACTTGTCCTCACATTCAATAACCACATACAAAAAGCAACGAGACTGTGCTTTACAGCCGCATACCTTGGCGTTCCAAGCATGTACTTTGTAGCACCAAAACTTGTGATGAGTATACAAACAGCAGATACAGTACTGTATGTTGCTTAGTGAAACGACACATTGATCTCTGGTGTCTCAGGGAAAAGAAAAGCCTCAGGGGAACAAGCTGCCAAGAACTAAAAATACCAGCGAGACAGACAAAATATGTTTCTGGCTTGAAGGTCTTTTCTGATGTTGACAGTTTTTATAACGTGGGTCCGACAGCAAGATTTGAAAACTTCAAGTTTTTGCGGCAGTGTAAGATTTCAAGAAGTGAGAAGCAAAACAGCTTAACAAGACAGTCATATCAAAGTGTTCATCAGACGTGCTCTGCAGTGCAATAAGTGTTGCACATTAGCTGCATCAAACTCAAGTACTTAATTGGTTCAAGAGCAACCCTGTTTTTTTAACAGAAAGCGTTGTAGGGGAGTAGCCATGCTATTTTTAATAAAATAAAAACATTAAAGTAATTCACTTGATCAAAAACAGTACAAGTGCCAACTCAAATCCAGCTTTATGTCTTTAAAAGTATTACAGCCTTTTAAGCTACAAATAAACTTAAAAAATGTCTACAAAATAACTACCGGTACTTCACCTGCAGAACAATAAACCTGTCAGCATGTGCATTCTTTAATCAGAGTATCTTAAATGGTCTCTGTTTTTTAATCTGTCTGGGCGGCTGTGGCTAAGTGGGTAGAGCAGTCGTACTCCAATGCAAGAGATGTTGGTTTGATTCCACCAGCAGTCACATGCCAAAATGTCCCTGGGCAAGACACTGAACCCCTCATTGCCTCTGATGTATGTCCCATCAGTGAATGAATGTGGTAAAGCACTGATTATTATTTGTATAGATCTAGTAGAGTGCTGTATGAATGGGTAAATGAAGGCACAGATTGTGTTGTAAAGGGCTTTGAGTATCTTGATAAAATAGAAAAGTGCTATGTACAGTCCATTTACTATTTACCATTTAATCTGGTTACACATCTCAATGCTAATAGTTCAGCGAGCAGAAAGTCATTACAGTAAGGTAAGTAGAGCATCTCAGAGAGTCTTTCAAAATAAAAGATGTTGTGCTCTTCATTAAAGACAGCATGGGGGACTTTTTAACATTTAATTCTTCATAAAAATGTAAGGAACACGAACATATTTATATGTGCACACCTGTTAAGAGAAAACTATTACAAAATGAGGATCCCCAGAGCCTACAGCACATCATGTGCACATCACTCAGTGCAGTGAAAATACTAGCCTGGTCTCAGAAACATGACTGAAAACTAACATCAGAAAATCAATTTGTCAGTGTATCTAAAAGTAATAAGTCTCCATATTTACCACAACACAAAAATAAACAACATACTGCATTTATTTATGGTATTGTCTTGTGTTCTTTCATAAATGAAAGAGAGGTAGTGATGCTGAATATATTTGAGTAGAGCATGCTACCAAAAAGACAATGACTGTCTGAAAGGCATTCATAATTTTAGTAAAATTATGCCACAATACATCCAGCTGCAGTTTTGCTGCCAGCAGGAAAGATGTATTACTGGAAACATTTAGGCAAATTATGAAACAAAAGAAATTCATCCCCCCTATCACCCTCTTTCTCTGTTTCATTTAAATTATGGTCTTTGTTTTATTTTTGGAATGAAATAAATCCTTAGTGAAAGGTTAAACCACGCCTTTTCTCTACATGTAACAAATAGTCTTTTTTTTGCCTTTCAGTAAAATCAGTGCGGTAAAAATTGAGAATACATGTAAATATTTTTTTCAATATAAAAAATGTGTGTCCATTATTATTTTTTACAGAAAAGAAAGAAATATCATTATTTGCTGTGTAAATTTTGACACAGATTATAATCTTGAGGCGACATCTAAGCTTTGTTTTTGTCTAGAAATGTGATTGGCTTGCTTTATCTAACTTAAAAAATAAAATAAAAAAAGCATGCAGGCCACAGTCATTATCTCACAAAAAAAAAAACACACCACACACAAATATTCGAGTATTTATCTACTTGTTTGCTTTTTCAGTGTGTGAGTGTCAGTTTGCAACAGAGAGCTTCTCAAGTTTCTCTAAAAACGGGCCATTAATTTAGTTTTAGTCTCAAAGGAGCAACGTTGATAAGTCAGCTTTTTAGTCAAAACTTTCCTCTTACTGCCATCCAGCAGAGTGCAAGTTTAAGTTATTAAAAAATGAAAATATGGCAGCTTTTGAACCAATAAAGTCTGGCTTTGATTTACTGAATTTGACAACTCCTCAATCTTGCGTTTCACTTTCTCACCAAACTTGAAACAAAATATCAGGCAATTTGCAACTCTTTTTTTTCCAGGAAGTATTTTGAAAAATTTACCTTAGAAGAATTACCGGCAATTTAATCTGATGCATAATTTTGATCCTTTCATTTGAATATTTTATTCAATTGTCAGTTGTTCTGTTCTTGTCACAAACAGCCACCAGTGATTTTTCATCTCCTTCTCCCCTCACCTGTCTTTTCCCTTTTCTTCCTTTAAACATTCTCATTGGAAACACACCTCAGGGATGAAGCTCTCCTGTGTGATTGAAAACTGGTCATTCAGAGTATTTTTTTTTCTGCAGAAATTTAGTTTGGATCAGTTTTCTCCACTACCTCTTGCAATAGTTGTTTTTAATAGAAAGCCCCCTATGGGCCAACATCCTCATGAGCTGTCACATGGAGTCATGCATCAGAGCCACACCTGCATCAATATGTCTCCATTTAGCCCCCTCAGAGCCTATAAGCTCTAGAGCTAACCCATCACTGTCTCTCTTCCCTATTATTCTTGCACCTCAGTGTTGTGTGCTTGTGTACTAATTAACACAGAAAGGACACAATGACGTGTCAAAATGTACAAATACATAGTTTAAAACCCTGTCTCTCTAATAGTATAGAGGTGCATTAGTGTCTATGGCATGGGCACTTTACAATTTTGGAAAAAGCGCCATAAATATATAAAGTTATTAACATAGCATATACTACCATCTTGCGAAAAGATCCAGTAAAGAAAACCCAGGACTGTTAAACAGAAAAATCTTATAGATAGATAGATAGCTTTATTACAGACTCAGAGTCCAATTTACATAAGAGATAATGCATATGGTAAAATAAAATAAAAAAATAAAAAGTACAATAGAAAAAGTATCTAACCGTTCAGGAGACAATCATACCAATGTCTCCAAAGCACAGATGAGTATTTCACTGCACTATAATTAACATTAGTCAACAGTAGAATAATTCTATTATTAGAATTATTTAAACGACAAATAAATTATAATTATAGCAGACAAGAGTGAGAAAACATCCCCTTCCAAAACCCCCAGCAACTGCTCTCCTCAGTATCTGGTTCAGTAAAATATGAATGTCCAGAGGACCAGACTTAACTTTTTTAGATTGTTCTACCTGGATTATAGACCCCTTTCACGGCTCGTCATCAACCCTGGAAATATACCGGAAGTAGCCATCTTGGCAACATAGCTGTGTTAGCCTCAAAGCTATTGTAGTGGTGCGTCGCGTCTGGTCACACAAAATCAAAAAATGGTGAATTATTGTCGTGTCCATGGCTGCCACAATCGGTCAGATTGAGAGAAAAACCTTCTGTTTTACAGATTACCACTCGTGATCACAAATCAAGGTGAAGTAACTCAGCAGTTATCAGAGGAACGTCGACGTCTGTGGCTGCCAGCCTAAACCAGAACTTGGATTGAAAAACACTGAGCAACATCCGAATTTGCTCTGCACACTTTGTGTCAGGTAATATATTTCTTACAGTAGATTATAGTGAATTAGGGCATTACACGAATCATAAGTTTATTGAGCACGAGGACAGAGCTTCAAAACACCACCTCCCTTTCTCTGTTCAAGACAGCCCTGAAAACACATCTCTTTAGACTTATCATTAACTTTACTAAATGTATTTTATATTATATAATCCTTATGTATTTTATATTTCAATTTGTCACTGATAATGTTTGAACTGAATTGGTTTGTTAAGTGTCCTTGGGTGTCCTGAAAGGCGCTTTTAAATAAAATGATTATTATTATTACAATCCTTTAACTGTGCTGCATAAAATGTACATGGAACGTTAATTTTTTTTGTTGAGTTATTTGTTTTTTACTTGTTAAGCTTTCAGTTGTTGAGTTGTTTATGCTGATTATTCAAAATTCATAAGAGCACTGTCATGACATGTCATGACAGTGACATGACACTCATGACAAGAGCACTGTCATGAGTGTCATGTCACTGTGCATGACATGACACTCATGACAAGAGCACTGTCATGATAAACTACACACCTAGCTCTCAAGTTGAAAAGCAAAAAATACGTACAAACACTAAATATGTAAGAAGCACATACAATAACCTAAATTAACTGTTCTTGTGTTGTTTGACAACTGACAATCCGGTGCTATGTTGTAAATCCTGTTTTGAAATTCATATGCATATTAACACACCAATTATTTACAACTTCATTTAAGTAATTTTTATTTTATTATGTTTTTTCTTTTCTTAGGCAAACGTGCTCCATTGTACAGCAAGGATGATCCAGACTGGGTGCCTTCACTGAAGACGTGTGCTGCAGAGTGCAGTTGGTGCTGATGGTGGGATGACATCTGGCAGCTGAACGCTTCAACCGACGACAAAAAAGAACTAAAAAAAAAACATGGCAAATAGCACAACGTCCATGTTGAACGTGTCTAAGGCTGTGTAAGACAAAAATACACAATCTTGAATGGCCCTCTTCTACCTATCGATTTTCAAACATGTAGATATCCAGAAAAAGTTGCATTAATCGATATGATTGGCTTTGTGTGCTGTGCCTTGGTTAATCTGTCACCACCTTTGGTGGGTTATGAGTAGCTGCATGAATTGTAAAAAGAACAAGTGGATAGAAGAGTGATAGCTGATGTAAACCTTTTTTTTTCACATTGTTCCACCTTTACTTTGAAGTTGTTTTTGCAAATATGGGGCAGACATGATTTTTCATTCACTGCACTCTTTATTTGAGCATGAATTACTATATCATTACTGTTTATGTATTGATTTGATGAATGTAATTTTGATTATGCTTTTTCTGTAATGGATATCACACTGACGTGAGCAAATAAGACAACTTACATATTACAACATATGTTTCACATAGTGGTGCTGATACTGTATATCTCAATTTCATCGATTTAGAAAACCTCTTTTAAACCGAATAAATGACATTATGTATCATTAACCATTTTGTTTGTGCACTTTTTGTATTGACTAGAAAATATTCTGCCAAACTCAAAGTAGTTATAAGGTAAAAAAGCTCTATATAAAGACAACCATTCATACTATTATCTTAAAAGATAAATGTCTGCAGAATGCACCTCAAAGTTCTTACTGTAATTAGATTTATAGAGTGTAAGCTGTTATTTATATAATTTGTGTTGAAACACTGTACAAGAGTTGAAAATTTTGAAAAACACTGTCAGCCATCATTGTACTTCACATGTTTATTTAAAAAAAATGTATTGAGGTAGTTCTGCACAGAGCTTATAAGATGAACTGAAACACACATTTAGTCTGGATTAATAAGGAAAATCAAGGCATTGCTCTCTGGAACCGCTCAGATCTGGTTGATCCAGGGATCAAATGTAGCTTAAAAAACAGGGATCTAAGATCATTTTGACAAAATTTGCTTCAATCCTCAGACTGATGTGATGAGTCACATACATTTACAATAAGAATACATAGCTAGTGTGTGTTTAAAAACACACCCAAAATATATTTATATGTACACACACAAATTAAAAATTAAATATAAATCACCAAACACCAAATAATTCACAATGTCTGCGTAGGTCACAGCTGGAAGGTCCTCTCATCTTCTGACATGTTGGACAGCCGGTTATGGGTCTTGGCTGCCAATTATCTGTATTTTATCCAAATAACGTTCCTTTGCTGCAGGCTGAAGCTGGTCCACATAGTCTCTTGCAGCTTCTGTCTTCTTCACAGAGGTTTGTTTTACAGAGAACATGGTCACATTCATGAATAAAACTGGAGCTCCGACTTCAAATACTATATATTTACAGTGCGAGTGTCTCCGGAATGGCGGTGCTTCTGGTACTGCGCAATTTTTGTGACGTCGGTGAAAAGGGTCTATAGAGCATGCATCAGGATATTCAGTAAAACAGTTTACATTACTGTAAACTCTGCTCTGCGTTTATTAGAAAAATATATTTCCGAGTAACAAATTATTTTTTAAATTCCTGGGACTTCCAAATTAAATGTCAGTCACATTGTGCATTAACCTTATCATGCAGCTAAGAAGATGACAATCTATTCTGAAATTAAACTTTGGAGCACCTCACTGGAAGTACACAGACTCTTCCCCACCTTCGCTTTGCTCTAAACATGACATCTACATTAGTCAGGGACAGAGTTTTCCAGATTGCTTAAGAAGGGTATGGAAATTAGCCTCTGTGTTACTTAGCTCACTCTTTCTTTGATGTGCAGTCACAAACAGGTCTGCTTGTGTTTTATTACAGCTGGCACACAGAGAGTGAGCTGCTGGGAGGGAGTGATGAAGGAACATCTCTGACTGTCTCTGTCTGTGTGGTTGGTTGCTGAGCATTCTGTGGCTTACTTGATGCTAATTATGCATTTGAGCTTTGTTTTATACATTTTCAAAAGAACGACTTGTGTCAGACCTCATAATAATGCACGCAATATGGCAGGGTAGCCTGCAGGTGTTAATTCCAACATTTAGGAAGGACATACTTTATCAGTTAACATATTGCGTATTTGAGGACAAATACAAATTTATAAAATAAATAAGTGATACTTCAGCACGTGCCCTTGGTAACAGAACCTTCTGAGTAGACAGCATCATGGTGAGAGGCATGAGCAACAGAAAAGGAAAGAGACGTGAGGTTGGACAAGAATGGTGGTCAGAAAAAAAAAAAGAGACATTGTTGCTCCAGATTTGGAAGTAGAAACATCTGTGTGCTAACAAGAACATATAGTATTACCTTTGTTTCAAACTTGCTTACAAATCTCAGCCTTTTTTCTTGTTCCTGTCTACAAACAAACACAACCTCAGGAGTATTCCTGTGAGCTGGAGAAAGGCCCAAATCCTTTTGCTCGTATAAGCTTCTCTAAGCTCTAAACCTCCTATTTGGGCAGCAGCATTTTATGTGTGAAAATGGCTTAGAGACCTGTCAAGCTTGTAGGTTATGCAAACCACTGCACCAAATGAACTCTCTAATGTGGAAATTCATCACTTTAGCTATTTTGTCTGTGAACAACTTTTCAACTTGTTGTGAAGAATGCAACTGTAAAGAAATATCGGGGGTTTAAGTAAATGTGAGGTTGGAAATGGATATAAAATCTGGTCTGAATTATAATTTTTTGGGATCAAACATATACAGTTGTGCCTGATCCATGACTTCTCTCTGCAGATTTGACCGTGCATGCGTGCATTAGCATCCATGTGTCTCTAAGTTGTTTTTGTCAAAGCATGTGAAGTATCTGAGAAGTGGGAGGAAGAACATGATATATAAAGGAGCCAGACTATGAAAGGAGGAGGAGCAGCGATCATGCTTGATTCTGTGGGCGGCTTATGTTTCAAAAAGACAGAAAAGGCAACAAACACTCAGCTGATAGCTGACACCACTTCTGTCACACGGTAGTTTATAAGAAGGTGACAACCATGAAAGCATTATGGTTTAACACAATAAACTTCTGTGACCTTTTCTCTTTGCAGGTAATTTAAAAAAATGTAACATCAGTTTTAATCTGAAACTAAATTTATTATCTATCTCAAATGTTTGATATCCCGTATGAAAAGGTTCATTTTTGTAGGACTGTCTGAACATTTTGGGTAATTGAAAAGCACTCATTGCAACGTGACGAAGACCGGTCCACCCCGAAAATGTAAGAAAAGGCAAGAAATATAATTTGCGCAATTTTTGCTCTCATAATGATTGATGTGTCCCTAAATTAAAAAAGTTCTAATATGTGACCGACCACATGCATTAATTACAGCAAAAGTGTCTGAAAATAGCTAAACAATAGCAACGGCTTGGGAACAAGAAGTTAGAAGACAGTTTTGATGTATTTATGCTCAGTTTTGTTGAATAAAGTATGCAGCTAAAAATATAAATTTGGTAGAATGTTAAACTTATCGATCTAGACCACATATGTCAAAGTCCCGGCCCACGGGCCAAATGCGGCCTGCAAATTAATTATCTATGGCCCCCTGGATGATATTTAACTACTATTAGAAACGGCCCGCAGGCCACAGCTGCCGGCTGGTGTTTTGCACGCACCAACACTACAACGGTAGAAAGGGTGGGGCCGATCAGATCCAGAGTTGTGTCTCATGAACCCAGAGTAATAAGACCCGCCTCACGTCACATTCAGGAAATCTATTCCATAGTTTGCAGCCAGCTACAACGTGCGGACTGAGTGAGTAGCACTTTAGCTAACAGCTAGCCAAATTTTCATCGTGACATGTCCGCTGTGTGGAATTATTTTACACTAAACACCACAAGACAAGAACATGCAACGTCTGCAGAGCCATAGCGCCAGGGACGTGCAGAGCCCACTAAAGAGGCAGGTGCTCAAAAAAAAAGGGGGCACATCTAACCGCATTTTAGGACAGAATATTAACAAAGTCACATAGCTTTCAGAGTTAAATAAACAATGATAAATTACAAAATTGTGAGATATACTATCAAAGCTTAGGAAAACCTCTACATAGAACATACAACTATCCATATGTAAAATATTTTATTAGTAATTTCTTTCTGCAGGTCTACTTTGTTATAGGAAAGTATTGCAATATTCAAACCTGCGATTTAGCAAGATATGTAAATCAGAGCTACACCACCAGATATATTTTGTCTTTACAGAATTACACTATAAAAAATATAAACAAGGGCACAATGCAACTTTTTAGTGTACTGTAATCTATGAAAGAAAGAGCTGCCTGGTTTGCTACACTTGCAGTGGAGATGAAGATGGTCCATTCAGAAAAGCAGAGCTGCATCAAACTTTAATGTGGAACTGCAGAAGAAAACGAAATAAAAGCAAAAATTTAATTGTTAATGCATATCACCATGAGAAAAGCCTACTGAGACTAACTGACCACCAAAATTTAGACCTACTGTATATCTCTATTTGTGTCTTAGTGTGTTTGTAAGTACCTATATACATTTTCTTCAATCTTTCCTCTTCTTTTTTTCTTGTCAGTTTCTCTTTTTTCCTCATTGTCTCATCTTCTCTGTGTTGAGTGGAGGCCAATGTCTCTTTTTTATTTCGGTCTCTTGCCTTTCTTTTTCCCCCCAAACTGAATCTAAGATCCAAAATCTTCTTTTCCATCATGGTGAACTGTTTAAAAACAAACTTCCAACTTTTAAGCATTTTTGCTATTTTTGTTCTCTTCTTATTTATTTATTTTTATTCATTTTATTTCATTTATTCATTTCAGATTTAAAACACATAGACAATTTACAAACACATGAAAGAAAAAAACAAGATATAAAATGAAAGGTAGTAGAAGAAGAAAAAAATCTTGTCATATCTGCCCCTTCTACAGGCGGAAATTAGTATTATTACTATAACCTGGCACAATGCATCTTTCCTGTTTTTTGTAGGTCAATGTATTGTTGTGCACTGTCCCTGAGAAAACAAATAAATCATCATCATTCTTAAAACAACTGTGCAGCAGCAGTTTTCTGTTGGTCATGTCTCGAAAAATGTCAATGACCTCAGTGAGGTCATTGACATTTTTTGCAATTATGTTGCTAATTATTTGCAAAACAAACTTATTTGCGCATGCCAGAAATCTTTGCTTGCTATTCTAAGTTTTGTTTGTCATTCAAAGTTTTGCTTGCGATTCTCACATGACGTCGTGGGCAGAGCCTAAAATCGCAACAAAAGATTTCTGATGTGTGCAAATAAAAGTTTATGTTTTGCAAATAACTTTTTAAGTTCACGAGAGAAAAATTAGCTATTTAATTTAAAAAAATGTTTTTTAAACAAAAGTTTTTGCTTTAAAAAAATGAAATCATTACAATTCCAAAAGTTTTGATTACAATTTTATTTTACATAACTGAGGTTAGTTTTTTTTTTCGTTGACTAATTGTGAAACAAATTTAACTCCATACTCTGCGAACCAGACCCTAAACTTACTTAAAGTCTGGATAGGTTTTTCCCCTTCATTTGTACGCTTTTATTGGACAGGAGCAACTTGATTGGTTATTACATTTATCTATTATGGTAGTTCAGGGTGAGTTATTTTTAATTCTAAATGAATATTCTTGTTGGACTTTTATTTAAGTGCTATTTTCCTTCAAGATACATTTACCTAATGCTAGAATTAATGCAATGTACATTATGCAGCAAAGGAAGTTAGAAGATCGGACATATATCCATTATGGAGAGATGATAGGTTTTGGACGGGCGATGTGCTCCCTGTTGTATAAGCCAGGGGTGTCAAAGTCAAATACATGGAGGGCCAAAAAAACAAATTTGCTACAAGCCAAGGGACGGACTGGTTCAATGTTTATTTTAAGGGGGTGATATAAGATTTTTTTTCTTCTTCTTTTTGCACTCTTTTCATTCAATGTTTTCTTTTTTATTAATTTGTTTTATTTTGTCTCTTTTAAATGAATGAATAAATGGATTAAATAAAATATTAAATAGCTTTACATCTGTTAAGTTCTTGGCATAAACCAACACAGACAGACATGTTCCTGCTTTTAGTATTGTACATTGTTTTATAATGTAGCAGTTTGTTTCATATTTTTAACACAGTTTTCTTGTGATTTTTAATTAATCAGAGTCAGAGTCAGAGAGCCAGAGAGTCTTTATTGTCATTTGCACCGCATGTGGTACATGAGATGAAAACGAGATTATGTACACGAGGTCCCAGTTACATCCAACAACAAATGAAAGAGAAAAACAGTAATAACATCGAGAACTAACTAAGAAAAACATCAACTAGTAATACACTAAGCCTAATATAGTGGGAATAAACAGCAGCACGAACATGAGTTTGTATGAGCAGATGGTCACAGATGAACACAGATGAACACAGCAACAAGAAAACATATCAGCATCAGCATGATGTGATATTTTGCAGTGTTTATTTTAATTTTATTTTTATTTATTCATGAGTCTAACAGCCTCAGGGTAGAAGCTGTTCCTCAGTCTAGTGGTTCTACACTTGATGCTCCTCAACCTCCGTCCTGAGGGGAGTGGGGCAAAGAGTGAGTGTGCTGGATGAGTGAGGTCTTTCATGATACAGGTGGCTCTTTTCCTGCATCTGGAGGTGTAAATGTCTGTGATGGTGGGGAGACTGACTCCAACAGACTTCTGTGCAGCCTTCACCACTCTCTGCAGAGCTTTCCTCTCTTCAACTGTGCAGCCTCCATGCCACACGTTGATGCTGGAGCACAGGATGCTCTCCACTGCACACCTGTAGAAGGAGGTGAGAACTGGGCTGCTCAGACCAGCTCGTCTCAGCCGTCTGAGGAAGTAGAGTCTCTGATGACCTTTCTTGATCAGGCTGGTGGTGTTGTTGCTCCAGCTGAGGTTATCATTCATGTGTACACCCAAGTATTTGTAGCTGGAGACCACTTCCACTGCAGACCCACCTATTTTCAGTGGGGCATGGGTGTGTTTGTTCCTTCTGAAGTCCACAATCATCTCCTTTGTCTTCTTCACATTCATGTGAAGATTATTCTCTTTGCACCAGCTCTCCAGGTGTTCCACCTCCTGTCTGTAGCTGGACTCATCATTGTTTGTGATGCATCCCACCACCGCTGTATCATCTGCAAACTTAACAATATGACAGCCTGGAAGTGTGGCTGTACAATCATATGTGAGCAGAGTGAACAGAAGGGGGCTCAGCACACATCCCTGAGGAGAGCCAGTGCTGAGGGTTATGGTGGAGGAGGAGAAGTTGTGGATCTTCACGGACTGTGGTCTGTCTGTTAAGAAGTCTAGTACCCAGTTACAAATAGAGGGGCTTAGTCCAAGTGTAGATAGTTTGTCTATCAGAGTTTGGGGGATCATGGTGTTGAAGGCAGATGTGAAGTCCACAAAGAGCAGACGCACGTATGAGTCTTTCTGATCCAGGTGGGTGAGAGCAGTGTGGACCACGGAAGAAATGGCGTCCTCTGTTGATCGGTTCTCACGGTATGCGTATTGATGAGGGTCCTCATTGATGTTGACGGTTGCCTTGATGTGGGACATGACCAGTTTCTCAAAACATTTAGCGACTATCGGGGTGAGGGCCACCGGTCTATAGTCATTCAGACCAGTCACTGTGGAGCTCTTTGGGACTGGGATGATGGTCGCGGTCTTCAGGCAGGTGGGAACTGACTCCAGTGCAAGTGAGGTGGTGAAGATGTCAGCCAGCACCTCACAGAGCTGGTCCGCACATTCCTTCAGAACTTTCCCTGGGATGTTGTCTGGTCCGGTTGCTTTATGAGGATTAATCTTTCTGAGACTGCCTCTCACTTCTGCTGCGGACACCCTGAGATGCTCTTCATCTGGTGATGAGGTGAGTCTGGTGCTAGCAGGTCTGTTTGGATCATCAAAACGTGCATAAAACTTATTGAGGGCATCAGGCAGAGATGGGTCCCTGGGGCATTGTTTGTTTTTGCCTTTGTAATCTGTTATGCATTTAATACCCTTCCACATGCTCCGTGGGTCTTGTGAGGTGAACTGTCCCTCGATCCTCTGTGCTGAATAGTAGTAGTAGGGGTGGGGCCATGCCCCCCGAACGGCAATGCCCCCAAGGGGGCCAGCTCCCCCACTGACCCTAATATGCTTTTTTATGATTGTTTACTGTTGGCTGCAAGTATCAAGCTGCAAATTCCTTCATTTTCTACAGCTGATAGCTGTTGGTCATTAATTATGATGAAGTTTAGCAACTTCTCGGTGAACATTTGAGCTCCGTGGCTTCAGCGGTGTGTTTTTCTTGTTCAATCCGGGGCGGGGGCTCTGATTTTGGTCAGCCGCTCTCCGCCTGTCCGTCCTACGAGACGGTCAGACAGCGGGTCGGACTGGACGCAGCTGGCCGCGGTCGGTCTCCCTGTTTCGGTTCAGCGAGAGTGGCATCCCGCTGAAGCCCCGGAGCTCGAATGTCCAACATAAAACCAACTTGACCGCAGTTTAATGTGGCGCTATGGCTATGCAGACATTGCACATTGCTGTCTTGTGGTGTTTAGTGTAAAATACTTCCACACAGCGGACATGTTACGATGAAAAGTTGGCTAGCTGTTAGCTAAAGTGCTACTCACTCAGTCCACACGCTGTAGCTGGCTGCAAACTGAAAGGGATTTGCTGAATAGTAGTAGTAGGGGTGGGGCCATGCCCCCCGAACGGCAATGCCCCCAAGGGGACCAGCTCCCCCACTGACCCTAATGTGAATGTGAGGCAGGTCTTATTACTCTGGGTTCATGAGACACGACTCCGGATCGGATTGGCCCCACCCCTACTACCACTGTTGCATTGTGGGGAATGTAGTGTTGGTACGTGACCGGAGGGCTTATTATGTTGTTTTTCTTGCAAAATACAAAATTAATAATAATAAAATAAATAATTTTAGTATGTTATTATGTGTCAGAGGAGGGCTTAGGAATAGGAAATAAAAAAAAAAAAAATTTTTTTTTTTTTTTTTGCCCAAAAGGGCACTTGGGGGCAAGGAGCAAAAGGGGCAGGTGCTCAAGCCCCCATAGCCCCCCCCCTCTGCACGTCCCTGATAGCGCCACATTAAACCGCGGTCAAGTTAGTTTTACGTTGGACATTCGAGCTCTGGGGCTTCAGCGGGACGCCACTCTCGCTGAACCGAAACAGGGAGACCGACCGCGGCCAGCTGCGTCCAGTCCGACCCGCTGTCTGACCGTCTCGTAGGAGGGACAGGCTGAGAGCGGCTGACCGAAATCAGAACGCCCGCGCCGGATTAAACAATAAAAACACACTGCTGAAGCCACGGAGCTCAAATGTTCACCAAGAAGTTGCTAAACTTCATCATATTTAATGACCAACAGCTATCAGCTGTAGAAAATGAAGGATTTTGCAGCTTGATACTTGCAGCCAACAGTAAACAATCATAAAAACGCATATTAATTAAAAATCACAAGAAAACTGTATTAAAAAACAAACAAAACGAAACATAAACAGCTACATTATAAAACTATGTAAAATACTAAAAGCAGGAACATGTCTGTGTTGGTTTATGCCAAAAACTTAGCAGATGTAAAGCTATTTATTATTTTATTTAATTCATTTATTCATTCATTTAAAAGAGACAAAATAAAACAAACTAATCAAAAAGAAAACATTGAATGAACAAAGTGCAGAAAGAAGAAAAAAAAATTCTTATATCACCCCCTTAAAATAAACATTGAACCAGTCCGGTCCTTGGCTTGTAGCAAAACATTTTTTTGACACTCGTTGTATTTGACTTAGACACCCCTGCTAGACAAAAGTTTTACAGAAGGCTTTTGTGTTCGAAATGCTGAGTTCTAGCTTTTTGGTGTTCTGCCACCCTGCACTTTTTAAAAATACACTTTTTTTCCTTTAACACCAGGAGACAAAAGTATGAAATTTGAAATTGTGTCTGTACAATGAAACATCAGAATGTATTTTGTACTTTACGAAAAGCTGCACTTAAGCTTCTTAGAGGGCAGCATGTGCAAAGTGGAAGAGGAAAATAAAAAATAAAAAACAACAACTCAAAAGTGAGACATACGTATGTACTGTTTAAAGATGTGAACACATAGCTGCCCATGGTGTGTGTAAGTGATGCCTGCCGCCAAAGGCTAAGCAGCAATAATGTGTTGATCTGTGTGTGTTTGTCTGTAGCATTAGCATGATTTTTCATAACCTCTTGGATATATATACAGTATATATACTGTATATATATATATATTTTTTTTTTTAAATCCACTGAAAATAATTGCTGAATGTACTTCTTCAACTAACTTTTGGAGTAAACCTCATTCAACATGGCCACCACAGCTAAACAACCCAACTCAGTCAATTTTACAAATAATAGAATTACAGTTTGGTGTGGTATAATTCCTAACACACAGTCCAAGCACTAACTGCAAGATCTTTCATTTTTCTTTATCATTAACTGTTGAAGTGAACTCTGTATGGCTGTTAGCTAATGACTCACTGGACACATTTGAATGGAATGCTGAGAAAATAATCATTAGCTATGTTTACATGCGCAAAATTCTTTGATCGGGTTGAAATGTATTTGGATTAAATAATCCGAATGTGTCGTTTACATGGGCACAATCTGATAAGCGTTTACATGCAGCGGGCTTTTATTCAGAATAAAAGTACTGACATGCGCAGAGTGGTAAACTTTCCTTTTAAAAAAATCACAGAAGACGAAATTCTACTTCCGGGACAAATGTAAACAAACCTGAGTGCCCAAAATGAACCAGCGACAGGCTTTAATGACATGGAGACGTTGCTGTACTCCATGATTGAGCTACAGGCAAAGCAACGCATGCTTTTAGTTTTACTTCTTAACTGGATGAAAGAGCGGGAGGAAATAAAACATCCTAGAAAGTTCTGTGCTGCCGGCAAGTCTAACGTTGCTGCTTCATCCAGCTTTTCATGTACTTGTCTAAATAACTTTGTGTTCCTACACTTTTGACCATCAAGGCATTTGATAATTTGGAGCTCTTTGAAAGTTTCTAGTAGAAATGTTGTGTCACTCACCGACCAATTTTGCTTTCCCAACATATTAGCATCTAGCCAGGCCATGTGAGATAGACATAGGTCGCACATGCGCAGTCAAGTCAGTTTTACACAATCAGAATAAGATGATCATATTAAGTGTTTACATGCACACCACTCAGATTATGCGTACGCATAAACCACCCCTCTCACTGAGTTCTAGTTGAGCCGCTCGGTGTGGCTGCATGTTGAAGTAGCTCTGTTACTTTCATTCAGATTTATTGCTTTTGAAAACTTAGATTCCTCTTTTTTGGATGTTTTTCGGACAATTGTTTCCTCTGGTATCAGATGCTGTGCAGCTGGAAGGATTTTTACTGAAATCTTTTTACAAAGTACTTTTGGGCCTTTGTTATGATGCGTAACCATGGCAACAATGTGTTTTTTAATCAACCAGCAGCTGACTAACACCTCAAAAGCTCAAATAGGACTTCAACTACAGCCCCAAATCCTAAATGAGTTGAAAAGGAGGTGCCGTGGATGCATTACCATCTACCTGGAGGCTGTGTTCGAGCGCCTGACTGCCGAGGTCTTGGAGGTAGCGGGAAACACGGCTCGTGTCAGCGGGATGACGGAGATCATCCCCTGGCACCTTCAGCTGTCTGTCCGTAGCGAGAAGGAGCTCTGCAGACTGCTGAGAGAAGTGACCATTGCTCAAGGAGGAATTTTGTCCAGCATTCGAGCAGTACTGCTGCCCAGGAGGACCGAGAGAACCGCCGGATCTGTCTGGGTGGACAGATCAGTATCTGTGGCCAGATTTTTCGGATTCACTGCAGGAGATCCTTCCTGCCCCCAGCTGTCAGCATCTTTAACCACTGTTGAATAAAACCAGGGTGACGAGCTATGACAAAACTTAATTTCCCTCTGGGATTAATAAAGTATTTTTGAATTGAATTGAAGATAATTCGGATTACAAATTAATTTGGATTGAGCTGAAGCAGTTCAGAATAATCCAAATGGGGAGTTTTCATTACACATTTTTATTCTGAATGGCCGTTTAATCTGATTACTTATGTCCATGTAGACATAGCTACTGTGTACACACCTCTGGTTTACTTTAAAGTCAGTCCAGTTCAAGGTTTCTGCACAACAGAACTTAGAAAACACACAAATGCTGTAACACAGCCAGGTTTACAGACATCAAGCTAAATCTTGGTGTGGTAGCAACCCAGTTTCATATCAAACACATTCTTTGAACACTACACATTGTGTAACTTATAATTTTGGTACAAACAACACTGTCTGAACCACTGAAGCCAATGAACCACTGGATAACGTTTTGGAAAACTCTCAGAAAGTAATTAATAAATGCACATCTGCAACTCAGAAACATCTGGGGTCAAGTTGATTCAAGATGGCTGCCACAGCAACTGATACGTGATTACAATACAGTGAATCTTACAAATATTGAAGAAACAGGAAGTCATTCTCAACACATTATCTTGAAGCTCTCTTGTTGGATCTTACAATATTGCATTATTTTGCACATTTAGTCATTTACAAAGTTGGACCAAAAAAGTTGTAATGGTGTTCCTTCCCAGCATGATGTGGTTTTGGTTTAAAACTCTGGCATGGAAGGCAATATCCATCCATCCATTTTCGTCCGCTTATCCGGGGTCGGGTCGCGGGGGTAGCAGCCTAAGTAGGGAGGCCCAGACTTCCCTCTCCCCAGCCACTTGGAGCAGCTCCTCTGGGGGAATCCCAAGGCGTTCCCAGGCCAGCCGAGAAACATAGTCCCTCCAGCGTGTCCTGGGTCTTCCTCTGGGTCTCCTCCCGGTGGGACATGCCCGGAACACCTCACCAGGGAGGCGTCCAGGAGGCATCCTAACCAGATGCCCGAGCCACCTCAACTGGCTCCTCTCGATGTGGAGAAGCAGCGGCTCTACTCCGAGTCCCTCCCGGATGACTGAGCTTCTCACCCTATCTCTAAGGGAGAGTCCAGACACCCTGCGGAGAAAACTCATTTCAGCCGCTTGTATCCGAGATCTCGTTCTTTCGGTCATAACCCAAAGCTCATGACCATAGATGAGGGTGGGAACGTAGATCGATCGGTAAATTGAGAGCTTTGCCTTTCGACTCAGCTCTCTCTTCACCACGACAGACCGGTACAGCGCCCGCTTCACTGCGGACGCTGCACCTATCCGCCTATCGATCTCACGCTCCAGTTTTCCCTCATTCGTGAACAAGACCGAGATACTTAAACTCCTCCACTTGGGGCAGGACCTCCTCCCCGACCCGGAGAGGGCATGCTACCCTTTTCCGGCTCAAGACCATGGCCTCGGATTTGGAGGAACTGATCCTCATCCCGGCCGCATCACATTCAGCTGCAAACCGCTCCAGCGAAAGCTGTAGATCACGATCTGATGAAGCCAATAGGACCACATCATCTGCAAAAAACAGAGAAGCGATTCTAAGGCCACCAAAACGGATCCTCTCAACACCTTGGCTGCGCCTAGAAATTCTGTCCATAAAAGTTATGAACAGAATCGGTGACAAAGGGCAACCTTGGCGGAGTCCAACTCTCACTGGAAACGAGCCTGACTTACTGCCGGCAATGCGGACCAAGCTCTGACACCGGTCGTACAGGGACCTAACAGCCCATATCAATGGGCCTGGTACCCCATACTCCCGGAGTACCCCCCACAGAACCCCCCGAGGGACGCGGTCGAATGCCTTTTCCAAGTCCACAAAGCACATGTAAACTGGTTGGGCAAACTCCCACGCACCCTCCAGGACCCTGTTGAGGGTGTAGAGCTGGTCCAGTGTTCCACGACCAGGACGAAAACCACACTGCTCCTCCTGAATCCGAGGTTCGACTATCCGACGGACCCTCCTCTCCAGAACCCCTGAATAGACCTTACCAGGGAGGCTTAAGAGTGT
>JBBPBX010034769.1:0-21352 GCA_038048925.1 Garcialebias charrua
TGTTAGACAGTGTCTTGTATTCTAGGTGGACATGTTAGACAGTGTCTTGTGTTCCAGTTGGACATGTTAGAAAGTGTCTTGTGTTCTAGGTGGACATGTTAGACAGTGTCTTATGTTATAGGTGGACATGTTAGAAAGTGTCTTATGTTCCAGTTGGACATGTTAGACAGTGTCTTATGTTCTAGGTGGACATGTTAGAAAGTGTCTTGTGTTCTAGGTGGACATGTTAGACAGTGTCTTATGTTCCAGTTCGACATGTTAGACAGTGTCTTGTGTTCCAGTTGGACATGTTAGACAGTGTCTTATGTTCTAGGTGGACATGTTAGACAGTGCCTTATGTTCTAGGTGGACATGTTAGACAGTGTCTTATGTTCTAGGTGGACATGTTAGACAGTGTCTTGTGTTCCAGTTGGACATGTTAGACAGTGTCTTATGTTCTAGGTGGACATGTTAGACAGTGTCTTATGTTCTAGGTGGACATGTTAGACAGTGTCTTATGTTCTAGGTGGACATGTTAGACAGTGTCTTATGTTCTAGGTGGACATGTTAGACAGTGTCTTGTGTTCCAGTTGGACATGTTAGACAGTGTCTTATGTTCTAGGTGGACATGTTAGACAGTGTCTTATGTTCCAGTTGGACATGTTAGACAGTGTCTTATGTTCCAGTTGGACATGTTAGACAGTGTCTTGTGTTCTAGGTGGACATGTTAGACAGTGTCTTATGTTCCAGTTGGACATGTTAGACAGTGTCTTGTGTTCTAGGTGGACATGTTAGACAGTGTCTTGTGTTCTAGGTGGACATGTTAGACAGTGTCTTGTGTTCCAGTTGGACATGTTAGACAGTGTCTTGTGTTCTAGGTGGACATGTTAGACAGTGTCTTATGTTCTAGGTGGACATGTTAGACAGTGTCTTGTGTTCCAGTTGGACATGTTAGACAGTGTCTTATGTTCTAGGTGGACATGTTAGAAAGTGTCTTATGTTCAAGTTCGACATGTTGTGTCTTATGTTCCAGTTCGACATGTTAGAAAGTGTCTTGTGTTCTAGGTGGACATGTTAGACAGTGTCTTATGTTCCAGTTGGACATGTTAGACAGTGTCTTGTAATGTAGGTGGACATGTTAGACAGTGTCTTGTGTTCCAGTTGGACATGTTAGAAAGTGTCTTGTGTTCTAGGTGGACATGTTAGACAGTGTCTTGTGTTCTAGTTGGACATGTTAGAAAGTGTCTTGTGTTCTAGGTGGACATGTTAGACAGTGTCTTGTGTTCCAGATGGACATAATAGAAAGTGTCTTATGTTCCAGTTGGACATGTTAGACAGTGTCTTATGTTCCAGTTGGACATGTTAGAAAGTGTCTTATGTTCTAGGTGGACATGTTAGAAAGTGTCTTATGTTCCAGTTCGACATGTTAGACAGTGTCTTATGTTCCAGTTCGACATGTTAGACAGTGTCTTATGTTCCAGTTGGACATGTTAGACAGTGTCTTATGTTCCAGTTGGACATGTTAGACAGTGTCTTATGTTCCAGTTCGACATGTTAGAAAGTGTCTTGTGTTCTAGGTGGACATGTTAGACTGTGTCTTATGTTCCAGTTGGACATGTTAGACAGTGTCTTGTAATCTAGGTGGACATGTTAGACAGTGTCTTGTGTTCCAGTTGGACATGTTAGAAAGTGTCTTGTGTTCTAGGTGGACATGTTAGACAGTGTCTTATGTTCCAGTTGGACATGTTAGACAGTGTCTTATGTTCCAGTTGGACATGTTAGAAAGTGTCTTGTGTTCTAGGTGGACATGTTAGACAGTGTCTTATGTTCCAGTTGGACATGTTAGACAGTGTCTTGTGTTCTAGGTGGACATGTTAGACAGTGTCTTGTGTTCCAGTTGGACATGTTAGACAGTGTCTTGTGTTCCAGTTGGACATGTTAGAAAGTGTCTTATGTTCTAGGTGGACATGTTAGACAGTGTCTTGTGTTCTAGGTGGACATGTTAGACAGTGTCTTGTGTTCCAGTTGGACATGTTAGAAAGTGTCTTATGTTCTAGGTGGACATGTTAGACAGTGTCTTATGTTCTAGGTGGACATGTTAGACAGTGTCTTATGTTCCAGTTGGACATGTTAGAAAGTGTCTTATGTTCTAGGTGGACATGTTAGACAGTGTCTTATGTTCTAGGTGGACATGTTAGACAGTGTCTTGTGTTCCAGTTGGACATGTTAGACAGTGTCTTGTGTTCCAGTTGGACATGTTAGACAGTGTCTTATGTTCTAGGTGGACATGTTAGACAGTGTCTTGTGTTCTAGGTGGACATGTTAGACAGTGTCTTGTGTTCCAGTTGGACATGTTAGACAGTGTCTTGTGTTCCAGTTGGACATGTTAGAAAGTGTCTTATGTTCTAGGTGGACATGTTAGACAGTGTCTTGTGTTCTAGGTGGACATGTTAGACAGTGTCTTGTGTTCCAGTTGGACATGTTAGAAAGTGTCTTATGTTTTAGGTGGACATGTTAGACAGTGTCTTATGTTCTAGGTGGACATGTTAGAAAGTGTCTTATGTTCCAGTTCGACATGTTAGAAAGTGTCTTGTCTTCTAGGTGGACATGTTAGACAGTGTCTTATGTTCTAGGTGGACATGTTAGAAAGTGTCTTATGTTCCAGTTCGACATGTTAGAAAGTGTCTTGTCTTCTAGGTGGACATGTTAGAAAGTGTCTTATGTTCTAGGTGGACATGTTAGAAAGTGTCTTATGTTCCAGTTGGACATGTTAGACAGTGTCTTATGTTCCAGTTCGACATGTTAGAAAGTGTCTTGTGTTCTAGGTGGACATGTTAGAAAGTGTCTTATGTTCCAGTTCGACATGTTAGACAGTGTCTTATGTTCCAGTTGACATGTTAGACAGTGTCTTATGTTCCAGTTGGACATGTTAGACAGTGTCTTATGTTCCAGTTGGACATGTTAGAAAGTGTCTTGTGTTCTAGGTGGACATGTTAGACAGTGTCTTATGTTCCAGTTGGACATGTTAGACAGTGTCTTGTGTTCCAGTTGGACATGTTAGACAGTGTCTTGTGTTCTAGGTGGACATGTTAGACAGTGTCTTATGTTCTAGGTGGACATGTTAGACAGTGTCTTGTGTTCCAGTTGGACATGTTAGACAGTGTCTTGTGTTCCAGTTGGACATGTTAGACAGTGTCTTATGTTCCAGTTGGACATGTTAGACAGTGTCTTGTGTTCTAGGTGGACATGTTAGACAGTGTCTTATGTTCTAGGTGGACATGTTAGACAGTGTCTTGTGTTCCAGTTGGACATGTTAGACAGTGTCTTGTGTTCCAGTTGGACATGTTAGAAAGTGTCTTATGTTTCTAGGTGGACATGTTAGACAGTGTCTTGTGTTCTAGGTGGACATGTTAGACAGTGTCTTGTGTTCCAGTTGGACATGTTAGAAAGTGTCTTATGTTTTAGGTGGACATGTTAGACAGTGTCTTATGTTCTAGGTGGACATGTTAGAAAGTGTCTTATGTTCCAGTTCGACATGTTAGAAAGTGTCTTGTCTTCTAGGTGGACATGTTAGACAGTGTCTTATGTTCTAGGTGGACATGTTAGAAAGTGTCTTATGTTCCAGTTCGACATGTTAGAAAGTGTCTTGTCTTCTAGGTGGACATGTTAGAAAGTGTCTTATGTTCTAGGTGGGCATGTTAGACAGTGTCTTGTGTTCCAGTTGGACATGTTAGAAAGTGTCTTGTGTTTTAGGTGGACATGTTAGACAGTGTCTTATGTTCCAGTTCGACATGTTAGAAAGTGTCTTGTCTTCTAGGTGGACATGTTAGACAGTGTCTTATGTTCTAGGTGGACATGTTAAACAGTTTCTTGTGTTCCAGTTCGACATGTTAGACAGTGTCTTAAGTTCTAGGTGGACATGTTAGAAAGTGTCTTATGTTCCAGTTCGACATGTTAGAAAGTGTCTTGTCTTCTAGGTGGACATGTTAGACAGTGTCTTATGTTCTAGGTGGACATGTTAGAAAGTGTCTTATGTTCTAGGTGGACATGTTAGACAGTGTCTTGTCTTCTAGGTGGACATGTTAGAAAGTGTCTTATGTTCTAGGTGGACATGTTAGACAGTGTCTTATGTTCCAGTTGGACATGTTAGAAAGTGTCTTATGTTCCAGTTGGACATGTTAGACAGTGTCTTATGTTCCAGTTCGACATGTTAGAAAGTGTCTTGTGTTCCAGATGGACATGTTAGACAGTGTCTTGTGTTCTAGGTGGACATGTTAGACAGTGTCTTGTGTTCCAGTTGGACATGTTAGACAGTGTCTTGTGTTCTAGGTGGACATGTTAGACAGTGTCTTGTGTTCCAGTTGGACATGTTAGACAGTGTCTTGTGTTCCAGTTGGACATGTTAGACAGTGTCTTATGTTCTAGGTGGACATGTTAGACAGTGTCTTGTGTTCTAGGTGGACATGTTAGACAGTGTCTTGTGTTCCAGTTGGACATGTTAGAAGTGTCTTATGTTCCAGTTGGACATGTTAGACAGTGTCTTATGTTCCAGGTGGACATGTTAGACAGTGTCTTGTGTTCCAGTTGGACATGTTAGACAGTGTCTTATGTTCCAGTTGGACATGTTAGAAAGTGTCTTGTGTTCCAGTTGGACATGTTAGAAAGTGTCTTATGTTCCAGGTGGACATGTTAGACAGTGTCTTATGTTCTAGGTGGACATGTTAGATAGTGTCTTGTGTTCCAGTTGGACATGTTAGATAGTGTCTTATGTTCCAGGTGGACATGTTAGACAGTGTCTTGTGTTCCAGTTGGACATGTTAGACAGTGTCTTGTGTTCCAGTTGGACATGTTAGACAGTGTCTTGTGTTCCAGTTGGACATGTTAGAAAGTGTCTTGTGTTCCAGTTGGACATGTTAGACAGTGTCTTGTGTTCCAGTTGGACATGTTAGACAGTGTCTTGTGTTTTAGGTGGACATGTTAGACAGTGTTTTATGTTCCAGTTGGACATGTTAGAAAGTGTCTTATGTTTTAGGTGGACATGTTAGACAGTGTCTTATGTTCCAGTTGGACATGTTAGAAAGTGTCTTATGTTACAGTTGGACATGTTAGAAAGTGTCTTATGTTCTAGGTGGACATGTTGGACCTCTGGACTCTATTTGATGTTAAGATCTGGTGGAATCAGTGTGGACATGGTTGACTTACATGGAGACACAGAAGAGTTTTTGACATCCCTGTCCCTAAGTGGACAAACACATTCAGGTGGACGTCGGTGAAGAAGAGAGAAAACTTTGTTTTCATAAATGTTTTTATTTGGTAACATTTGGAGCAAAGGCACAAAGACACTGGTCCACCTGTCCCTGATTGGCCTCTACACCTGACTGGGTTCAAACACTTTCCTGTCCAAGAGCACGTCAGCATCTACTGCAGGTCCACAGGAGCCTCCAGCTGGAACCAGAGCATGAGGTCCAGAGAGCACAACCTCCTACTTGTTTCCTCCAAAGTTTAGCAGCTTCTGGTCCCTGACTCCAGACAATCTGAACAGGTTCATGACGGCACGAACATCAGGACGTCCCCCTCCAAGTGTCTGTCCCTGAAGGCTTTTATTTTGACACATCAGATGACAATAATGATTGACGAAGTTCCTCCGTCTGCAGACGGAGGAACTTCATTCTGAAAGCTCTGGACACGAAGCAACTAAATAGTTATTGCTGATTCTGACGAGTCTCTGATTTATCAGAAGGTTAACAGTGCTCTTAAGGTTAACAACGCTCAGCAGGTTAACGACGCTCTGCACGCTCAGCAAGTTAACGACGCTCAGCAGGTTAACGACGCTCAGCAGGTTAACGACGCTCTGCAGGTTAACGACGCTCAGCAAGTTAACAACGCTCAGCAGGTTAACGACGCTCAGCAGGTTAACGACGCTCAGCAGGTTAACGACGCTCAGCAGGTTAACGACGCTCAGCAAGTTAACGACGCTCAGCAGGTTAACGACGCTCAGCAGGTTAACGACGCTCAGCAAGTTAACGACGCTCTGCAGGTTAACGACGCTCTGCAGGTTAACGACGCTCTGCAGGTTAACGACGCTCTGCAGGTTAACGACGCTCTGCAGGTTAACGACGCTCTGCAGGTTAACGACGCTCTGCAGGTTAACGACGCTCTGCAGGTTAACGACGCTCAGCAGGTTAACGACGCTCAGCAAGTTAACGACGCTCTGCAGGTTAACGACGCTCTGCAGGTTAACGACGCTCTGCAAGTTAACGACGCTCTGCAGGTTAACGACGCTCAGCAAGTTAACGACGCTCTGCAAGTTAACGACGCTCTGCAGGTTAACGACGCTCTGCAGGTTAACGACGCTCAGCAGGTTAACGACGCTCTGCAAGTTAACGACGCTCTGCAGGTTGTCAACGCTCTGCAGGTTGACGACGCTCAGCAGGTTGACGACACTCAGCAAGTTAACGACGCTCAGCAGGTTGACGACGTTCAGCAGGTTGACGACGCTCTGCAGGTTGACGACGCTCTGCAAGTTAACAACGCTCTGCAAGTTAACTATGCGCTGCAGGTTAACGACGCTCGATCCTAGCATTCAGTGTTAGACATGATTTATTTCTGAAAAAGAAACCCAGTTTTACTTTCAGTTTCTTCACTAGGTTTTCCACGTGCAGTTTAAAAGAGAGATGTGAATCGACCAGGATACCCAAATATTTATATGAGTCAACAAACTCAATAGAGACACGAAGCCCTCTGGAGTGAGGGTGAAACGTTTCTACTAAAAAGAAATTGTCCAGATGAACTGATTGAGAATGAGCGGATTTGATACCTGGACTATTGAGAATGAACTTTCTGGTCAATAGAGACACCATTTGATGATAAAATCAGAGGAAGATCTGCTGGGACCGACTTCCTACTTGAAAAAAACATCCCTTTTGTTTTATCAGCATTTAGGACAAGTTTGAGACGGAACAAATCTGACTGGATGATGTCAAAAGCGGATTGCAGTAACTGGAAAGCCTTAGCTACTGTTTTAGCTCGGCAATAAACAACTGTATCATCAGCATAGAAATGTAAGGATGCATCAGGGATGCTCTGACCTACATTAGCTATGTAGATTGTAAAGAGGGTTGGTCCTAAAACTGAGCCTTGTGGTACACCATTTTTAACTGTTAAATAGCTGGAAGAAGTACCGTTATGTTGAACACATTGCCTCCGATTGGAAAAATAGTTAGAAAACCAACCGATGGTGTGATCAGAGAAACCGATTTCTGAGAGCTTATGACACAAGATGTTATGATCCACAGTGTCAAAAGCTTTAGACAGGTCTAAGAAAAGTGCAGCACAATAATTCTTAGCATCCAATGCTTCAACAACGTCATTAAGAACCTTCAGAGAAGCAGTTGTTGTGCTGTGTTTTTTCCTGAAACCAGATTGATGAAGAGGTAAAATGTTAAATGAGTCCAGATAATTTTTGATCTGAGAGTTTATCAGTTTTTCTAGGATCTTGGATAAAATGCAAAGTTTAGAGATTGGTCGATAGTTGTTCAGTGAGGTAGGGTCACCTCCCTTCAGCAGAGGAAGAACGAAGGCTGTTTTCCAAGCATCCGGAATGGTGTTTTGGCTTATGGACAGATTAAAGATGTGGGTCACGGGGACTGTGATGATATGAGCAGCCAGCCTTAAGAAATAAGGTGGAAGTTCATCTGGACCTGCAGATTTTTTAGGATCAAGGTCTTTTAACAGTTTATTTACCTCACTGACTGAGAACGGAGAAAAAGAGAAGGTGTGATTAACTGAGGATTTACTTGTAGGAGGGATTTGATTTGTAGAAGTTTGATTATTAGATGAAGTGGCCGTTTTTCCATTTGTAACTGTGTCAAATAATGAACTAGAAGCAACAAAATGTGTGTTGAAACAGTTCAGGATCTCGTGATCTCAGAGTCAACAAGAAGTTGTGATGGGAGGTCAGATGATTGGGGGGTGCCTGAGAGAGATTTGATGGTTTTCCAGAATTTTTTTGGGTCGTTTAGATTTTTGGAGGTCTGAGATAAGAAGTAATTACGTTTTGCGGCTTTGATGGCAGTTGTGCATTTATTCCTCAGCTGCCGAAATTTCAACCAATCAGTGTCTGAGTGTGATTTTCTTGCTGCGGCCCAAAGATGATCTCTCCTGTGCAGGAGGTCAGCTAGTTCAGGAGTAAACCAGGGGCTGTCACGGCCCTTTATCCTGAACTGCCGGAAAGGAGCGTGTTTGTTTACAAAGAAAATGAAACTATTATGAAAATAGTTCCAAGCGGTGTTCACGTCGTTGATTAGTAGAATACGTTGCCAATCAAAGTGGGATAGATCCCAAAGGAATGACTGTTCACAGAAACGTTTCAAATCCCTTTTTTGAATTATTCTGGGCTTAGCAGGTGGAAGTTTAGTAGATCTAAGAGCTGCTATTACAGAATGATCACTCAAAATGTTAGCAAATACACCTGTACCAGGAAATTTATGAGGTGCATTTGTGAAAAACAGATCTAAGGTGGAAGATTTTTCGGGACATTTTTTGTTTGGTCTGGTGGGAGAATCGATAAGTTGTGTTAGATTGAGAGATAGGCAACATTCCTTGAATTTATCGCAGTACATGTATCATGTATACATGTACATGTATCTAACATGTATCTAGCATGTATCTAACCTGTATTTAACATTTATCTAACCTGTATCTAACATGTATCTAACATGTATCTAACATGTATCTAACCTGTATCTAACATGTATCTAACCTGTATTTAACCTGTATCTAACATGTATCTAACATGTATCTAACATGTATCTAACCCGTTTCTAACATGTATCTAACATATATCTAACCTGTATCTAACATGTATTTAACCTGTATCTAACACATATTTAACCTGTATCTAACCTGTATTTAACATGTATCTAACATGTGTTTAACCTGTATCTAACATGTGTTTAACCTGTATCTAATATGTATTTAACCTGTATCTAACATGTATCTAACCTGTATTTAACATGTATCTAACATGTATTTAACCTGTATCTAACATGTATTTAACCTGTATCTAACATGTATTTAACCTGTATCTAACATGTATTTAACCTGTATCTAACATGTATTTAACCTGTATCTAACATGTATTTAACCTGTATCTAACATGTATTTAACCTGTATCTAACATGTATTTAACCTGTATCTAACATGTGTTTAACCTGTATCTAACATGTGTTTAACCTGTATCTAACATGTATTTAACATGTATCTAACATGTATCTAACCTGTATTTAACATGTATCTAACATGTATTTAACATGTGTTTAACCTGTATCTAACATGTATTTAACCTGTATCTAACATGTATCTAACCTGTATTTAACATGTATCTAACATGTATTTAACCTGTATCTAACATGTATTTAACCTGTATCTAACATGTATTTAACCTGTATCTAACATGTATTTAACCTGTATTTAACATGTATTTAATCTGTATCTAACATGTATCTAACCTGTATCTAACATGTATTTAACCTGTATTCAACATGTATCTAACATGTATCTAACCTGTATCTAACATGTATCTAACCTGTATTTAACCTGTATTTAACCTGTATCTAACCTGTATCTAACATGTATCTAACATGTATCTAACATGTATTTAACCTGTATTTAACATGTATCTAACATGTATCTAACATGTATTTAACCTGTATTTAACATGTATCTAACATGTATCTAACATGTATTTAACCTGTATCTAACATGTATTTAACCTGTATTTAACCTGTATTTAATCTGTATCTAACATGTATCTAACCTGTATCTAACATGTATTTAACCTGTATTTAACATGTATCTAACATGTATCTAACCTGTATCTAACATGTATCTAACCTGTATTTAACCTGTATCTAACATGTATCTAACCTGTATCTAACATGTATCTAACATGTATCTAACATGTATCTAACATGTATCTAACATGTATCTAACCTGTATCTAACATGTATCTAACATGTATTTAACATGTATCTAACATGTATTTAACCAATCAAATACCACTGAGATCACAGATCTTAAAAGGGAGGCCTGGGCCTGAAAGCAGTCTAGAATGCATGTTATTTTTTGTGAGGAAACCGGAGTACTCGGAGAAACCCATGCAGCACAAGAAGAACATGCAAACTCTGCACAGAAAGACCCCAGGTTCAACCGGGGATTGAGCCCAGGACCTTCTTGCTGTGAGGCAACAGTGCTAACCACTTAGCCATCGTGCTGCCTCAAACGTTTGTGAAATAATTGAGTGGCTGTTCTTCAGAGGAGAACCCGATGAAGCGCCGTCGTTCTGCTGACGTGAAGTGACTCCTGAGTCCTGAGCCTCTGAGGTTACCTATGAAGGTGGGCGGAGCTTAAAGCTAGGTTCAGAAAACAGATGGAGCAGAACCCAGTCAAACATTCACAACATCTAAACATTAATTATTATAAACGATCATTTTTAATCGACACATTTGATTCTAGTTTTAAATAATTCATGAGCTGAAAATTTATTTGAATACAAACAGTAAGTGAACAGCAGAACTCTGGGCCCAGCGGGTTAGAACCAGCTGCAGTTTGAGCTCCTCAGGTTTAGTTCTCGTCTCGTTCTCTCACTGAAGTCCCGTGTTCTGAAGATTCTGATCCGACCTGAGAGGCCCAAAGAGCAGCTGATCAGCCGCTCCAACATCAGCCACCAAGCAGCAGAACCAGAAGTCCCAGAACTGATCCACAGAACTTCAGGCAAACGTGGCAGAACATTCACATCTGTGACCCAACTGGAGGTCCAGAGGTCATGGAGACGAGCTGAGGAGTTCCTGCCTGCGCCGCATGATCTCCACGAACTCCGCATGGTCCACCACCGCCTGGCAACGAAGAGTGGGAAAACAGCAGGTGGAACAAAAGGACTACATCTGGTTGGGCTCGTGGGTGGGGCTTGGTGGGTGGAGCTCAGGTGAGGCTGAGTGGGTGGGGCTTGGAGGGTGGAGCTCAGGTGAGGCTGAGTGGGTGGGGCTTGGTGGGTGGAGCTCAGGTGAGGCTGAGTGGGTGGGGCTTGGAGGGTGGAGCTCAGGTAAGGCTGAGTGGGTGGGGCTCAATGGGTGAGGGCTTAGTGGATGATGCCTTCATCAAATGACTCCACCCCTGAGTCACAGGTAATGGCTGCCAGCTTCTCCTGCCGCCTCCTCATGATCTCCTGGAGCTCAGAGCCTGAACCCTTCTGGACACGTTGAGGACACCGAGGACATGAGGAGGAGACAGACAGGTGGTTAGAGTCCAGAAACAAAAACCCAAACCCAGATCTGATCTGAGGAGACTCTCACAGGGAGGCTTCATCTCTGCTGCAGTTTGTTCACATCTCCTCCTCCGGACACTCCTGAGCTATAGTTCACTCCAGAACCAGAACCAGAACCAGAGGAGCAACTGTTTCACAACGCTCAGCTTCACTGTCCTGCCGTTAGCAGCCGATGCAATTAGCATCTGATAGTATTAGTAGCTAATGCCATTAGCAGCTGTACGGTTAGCAGCTAATGCCATTAGCAGCTAGTACAATTAGCAGCTAATGCCATTAGCAGCTAGCACAATTAGCAGCTAATGCCATTAGCAGCTAGTACTGTTAGCAGCTAATGCCATTAGCAGCTAGTAAAGTTAGCAGCTAATGCCATTAGCAGCTAATGCCGTTAGCAGCTAATGCCTTTAGCAGCTAGTACAGTTAGCAGCTAATGCCTTTGGCAGCTAGTACAGTTAGAAGCTAATGCCATTAGCAGCTCGTACAGTTAACAGCTAATGCCATTAGCAACTCGTACAGTTAACAGCTAATGCCATTAGCAGCTAGTACAGTTAGCAGCTAATGCCTTTAGCAGCTAATGCCTTTAGCAGCTAATGCCTTTGGCAGATAGTACAGTTAGCAGCTAATGCCATTAGCAGCTAGTACAGTTAACAGCTTATGCCATTAGCAGCTCGTACAGTTAACAGCTAATGCCATTAGCAGCTAGTACTGTTAGCAGCTAATGCCTTTAGCAGCTAGTACAGTTAGCAGCTAATGCCTTTAGCAGCTAGTACTGTTAGCAGCTAATGCCATTAGCAGCTAATACTGTTAGCAGCTAATGCCTTTAGCAGCTAGTACAGTTAGCAGCTAATGCCTTTAGCAGCTAGTACAGTTAGCAGCTAATGCCTTTAGCAGCTAGTACAGTTAGCAGCTAATGCCATTAGCAGCTAATACTGTTAGCAGCTAATGCCTTTAGCAGCTAGTACAGTTAGCAGCTAATGCCTTTAGCAGCTAGTACTGTTAGCAGCTAATGCCATTAGCAGCTAATACTGTTAGCAGCTAATGCCTTTAGCAGCTAGTACAGTTAGCAGCTAATGCCTTTAGCAGCTAGTACTGTTAGCAGCTAATGCCATTAGCAGCTGGTATCCTTAGCATTTAGCGAATGCGTTTGCTCCACAGTTTGTATGTGCAGTAAACACATCAGCTAAACTTAAGCCTTCTAGATAAGTTGATATGAAGTCATGCAGACCCGGTCCATTTATTGTCTTTCTGTCCCTGACACACACAGAACCACCGTCTCTGGTGTCCGACTTGTTTTCTGACTTTCCAACATCAGCTGATTTAATTTTGTTGTCGGGCACACAGACGACGACGGTTTGAGAAAATGTTCTGGCTTGGACTGAAGTTCTCTGCAGACCAGCTGGACTAATCAGAAAGTTTACCTCCTGACCAGCAGAAGAGCTTCAGGAGGAGTCGATAATAATAATAATAATAATAATTAATTCAATTTATAACGCACTTTTCATTACTGAAAATCTCAAAAGTGCTACACATATATTGAATGCTACACACATTCATAAACCGGTGGCGGCAGACTACCATGCAAGGTGCTTTCCAGTCCTACCGGGAGCAACTCAGGGTTAAGTGTCTTGCCCAAGGACACAACAACACATGGTGCGGGTCCCGGGACTCGAACCGCCAACTTTCCGATCGGGAGACGACTGCCATTACCACTACACCACGGCCGCCCCGATAAACCTGGAGAGTCTCCCACAGACCTCTAAAACCAGAAGATCCAAGTAGAAAATCTGCTGTGAGCTTCTGAACAGAAACCAGAGGCGTCCATCAGCAGCAGGAATCAGAAGGAATGCTGGGTAACCGTGGGCTGACAGATGATTGCACAAAGGTTTGCTGAGCCAATGTGAACGTGCCATCCAGCTGACCTTTGACCCTTGTGCAATCAGCTGAAGACGGTGAGCTTCATACTTACCGGCTCTTTAAACAACACCTTAACTCTTGGTTTATGAGTAAGGCTAAGAGTAGATCTACATCCTGGTCTCTACAGGGTGGGGGTCAGGATAAACAGGAAGTGGAACACTGGGCTCACTTTGGAGAGTTTAAGGTGGAGGAGGACTGTTGCTACCTTCAACATCTAACCTTTGTTCTTTTGGCCAGAATCAGGATTTACAGCAACCATAACAATGGTCCAAATCTGGAACAAAAACTGAGCCAAAGAAGAACTCGAGTCTGACCCACTACAAACACTTCCTGGTCACTTCAAGACCAGCAGGAACCACAAGTCTGTTCTCAAACCAAGACCAATGAGATCCAGACATCAAACTCAAGACTTTCAGGTTCATTCAGGGACAACTGAAGTCTGGTTACACCAAACCAACAGTCCAGCATGGTGGTGGTAGCATCATGCTGTGGAACAGTGGAGGAGGTCTTCCTCCACAGTGTTCAGATTCACCTCACATTAGCTGCTGGATGATTCAAACCTGAACTCAGATGGGTCCAACAAGACCACACAAAACTGGTTTCTGTTGGATAAAGCACCAGAACTGGTCCTCCCAAAGCCCGGACCTCAGCCTGATTGAAAACACGTCGGGTCCAGAAAACCAACCTTGTTCAAGGAGCCAAAAAGTCTGAGGCTCAGGAGAACTGTCCGAGGGACTTTAACTGTGAGGGGGCTATGGCAATTTGTACAGGATGATGGATGAAACCTTCTGACTGCAGCTTCATGTCTCACAAGAAGACAAAGTCTTCAGTCCAGGGTCTTCATTGATCCCTATGGGTCTGTGTCCAAAATCCAACTGACCGAAGTCCGTCAGCGCAGCTAACAGAGTCCCACTGAGTCCTTACCCAAGACGGGTAAAGCCTTTCTTAGGAAGACTAGTTCCCAAGTCAAACTAGTCAGGGGGACTTGGTAGTCCAAGATTGAGTAGCCAGTTCCAATGGAAATTAAGACCATCAAAACCTAGACAAAAACCTTAAGTAGAGATTTGTAGGACCCGTGTCTCCTCATGTGGGGTGAAGGGTCAGGTTTGAGTCACCGGTGGTCTTCAGTTTCTGTATTTTATTCAGAAGAAACAGTTTTTGACTGGACTCGGGTCCATCTGACCTTAGCCCAGTGAGTTCTCTGGGACATGGACATTCTGGCCAACAGAACAAAGAACATGCCGATCTGAGACGATACCTTAAAGATTGTTGGAAGACAACCAGAAGATCAGAGGAGGGTCAGAAGAAAACCTGCAGGGGGGAAGAGACACCACACCAGACCTTTCCAGAGCTGGGGGACAGAAAACTTGAAGACACAGAAGATCCTGAAGAGACCTTCAGCTTCCAGAAACACCCTGACTGCAGCGAGAAGGGACGAGGTCCCGGTCCGCTTCAGGACTGTCAACAGCGCCTCCTGCAGGTCCAACCAGACTAAAGACCAATGAGGCTTTGGACCAGGGGGGTCAGGGACCAAAATCAAAATCCTGGTTTGAGTCGAGGACTGGATTCAGTCGAGATAAAAAGACGTTGCACTTTTATTTTGTTTTATTCAGAAACATGAACTTTTATTCTGACAGACCAAAGTCTGCAGCAAGTCCAGATCTTTGGACTTCTTCTGGTGTTTTGTCTCATTGGAGACGTTCATAAAGATGGATGCCTACCTCAGCTAAAATGTCCCGCAGTGTTTCCTCTACCATTATAAAAGCAGAACGTCCCGCCCAGTCAACAGAACAGAACCCCCCCAACCCCGTTGAAAAGTGACGGCACTGACGTGGCGCTCTACAGACACACTAGCTAAAAAGCTAGAGCTCCGCCTCCACTCACACCGAGCCCCCCACCTCCACCCCCGCTCAAAAAGTGCGCAGTAAACTACTCCGACCCATACAGGTGGTCCCCAACTTACGACGGCCTCGACTTACGACGTTCCGGACTTACGAACGCGCTTACGAACAGTACTGTTGTACAGTAAATACAGCACTGGTATGTGTTTTTAGATGAAAGTGTGTTAGCTAACCGTTTGTAAATAAAGTTCTGTGCATGTTTATGAACCAGTATGTACGCTTGTTCAATCTCATGTTGATAAACGGGTGTGCGGCGCAGCGTTAGCATACATTTTCCGACTTACGACCAAAAATCCGGACTTACGTGTAACGCGTTCTGACTTACGAATTTTCGAGTTATGAACGGTGCGTAGGAACGGAACTCGTTCGTAAGTCGGGGACCACCTGTATATGTATTTTGGAGCCAAAGTCCCTCTTCATGTGGGCGGTACCCTCCATGGCCCCGCCCACAAGAAGGCACAAGAAATTTAGCTGACGCTGGAGAAAGTCTCTGTTTTTAAAGGCATATGGGGGTTCCTCCACGCCGGACAGCCGTCAGCTGCTGCAAAGCATGCTGGGATTTGTAAACCTGAAGAAGTTTCTGATTTACAACGTTATGTCGCAATTTAAATGATAAACGAGTAAATTTGGAACTTTGTTTCCTCCTCAGCGAACTAATAGACTGTATGCCACGGGGGGTCGTGACGTACTTCCGGTAAAATGCAACCCACATCCGCCACTTCCGGTTCCCATCCACCTCTGTTGTTGTTAGCGTTAGCTCTAGTAGCAGACCATGACAACGACCCGAAATGGGAAGCGGCTGTGCGCTACGGCACTACATGCGAGTTCCGTTGTGTCCGCCCACCGGTGGGAACAGCTGTTCCGCGGGGGAGTTTCGGCGAAAATTTATCGCGGCTATCCGTAGGGGGAATGTCGCCATAATTTTATATGGATTTATATGTGTAAAGAGTTATTATTGGTGTGTATGCAGATGTTTTATTAATCGTATTTAGTCATTTATGTTCGTGTCTTTCCCGCTAACCGGAAGTGCGCCGTCTATGCAATGACTGTGGAGGTGCTGGAACGGATGTCCGTGGCATAGTCTATTCCACACGATAAAACTTCTTGTTAATTATATTTATTGAAGGATTATTACGACAAAATCGGGAACTTTTGGCTTGGAGTTAAGCTCCGCCTCCTGGTGGACAAAGTCGGAAAATGTGAAAATAAAGTTTTTATTTCGTCTGCTCGAGCTCGTCTCTGCAGCACGTCTTTAACGGGCCAATCAGGCGGCTCCACTAACATGTAATCAACAACAAATAAACAACCCAGAGAAGTCGACGTTCTGCAGCTTGACTGATTAAAATGACGCCGACCTTAGAAAGATTTATTTATTTGATTCAGACGCCAACGTTCACCCAACAGAAACTTTTCTTCACTTTAGACTCATTTAAGATTTAAACTCTACAAATGACCTTTTATTAATTTATGGCTGGAAATGTTCACACTGGATGTTTACAATGTTTCAGTTTTCATCAAAATATTGTACTTTTTTATTATTGTATACAGGTAGTCCTCGACTTATGGCAATTCGATGTTATGAACGCATCATATTAATAAAAATATTAAAAAAAATTTTTTATGTGTTTAAATGTTCTTGATTTCATGTGTACAGCACTTTGTTGCAGCTGTGGTTGTAAATAAAAGTATTATTATTATTATTATTATTTTCAAGCTGATTTACACAGTTTCCGTCAGTTTTCGGCAGTGCCTGCCAGCTTCGGTTAGCTCCAGCCTCGACAGCCGGCTTTGGATGGGCCGTGTGTCCGATCAGAGGTTGCCGGATAAATGTGCTGGAAACACTCGGTGAAAATACGTTTTTATTCATGTTTGACTTTTTGGGGTTAAATTTAAATTGTTTAATATTTTCATGCTCAGAAGAGTTTAATTGTATTTTTTTTAATATTCAGGATGTTTCTGGATTTAAAAGGAATTTTCAGAAATGACAAATTTTATTTTTAAATATTTTGATGGAACTTTTATTTTAAAAACCAAGAACATCTGCTAGTCAATAAAAACAATAACAATAATAACAACAACAATAGCAACGATGATGATGATGATGATAATAATTGAGTGGAACTTGACCTAAACAACCTTTATGAGTTTCTAAACATTGTTGTTATTTCTAAAATAAATAAATAATTTTGTAAAACAAGTTTCCTCTAAATGTCTGAACTCTTGGACAAATTCTTATTCACACCTTTATTCTGAAGGTCTGCTGATATTTTTCTGAAACATTTGGAAACGGATTTAAATGCTAACTTTTAGAGTAAAAGCCCTGGGGGTTTAAACAGGAAGTGGGCGTGTCTCACCTCCAGCGCCGCCTTCTGGACGGTCACCTGACTGAAGACTCGTGCTCCGTCATCGGGACAAACCGTCTTCAGCTCGTCTTTGTTCAGAGAGAAGAGCTGAGCTCCGGTCAGAACCCCCAGGCTGCTGATGGTTCTGAAGGAAGCACACTGCCACAATAAGAGCCCCACACTTCCTGCAGCCCGTCACAGTAAAAGCACAAAGACTCACACGGGGCTGAAGCCTTTGGCCTCCAGCCAGCCTCGGACTTCCTGCGGAGACGAGTCGTAGGAGACGCTGGGCGGCGGCAGGCCGGAGGACGGGACCTGGACCTTCTTCTGAGCGCTGCGACCCAAAGTCAACCGGTGAGCCAGCTCGTCCTGGACGTCCTCCATGGTGGACTTCCTGCCTGAAGAGGAAATGACGCCAACATTACTTCCTGCCTGAAGAGGAAATGACGCCAACATTACTTCCTGTGGACTTCCTGCCTGAAGAGGAAATGACGCCAACATTACTTCCTGTGGACTTCCTGCCTGAAGAGGAAATGACGCCAACATTACTTCCTGTGGACTTCCTGCCTGAAGAGGAAATGACGCCAACATTACTTCCTGTGGACTTCCTGCCTGAAGAGGAAATGACGCCAACATTACTTCCTGTGGACTTCCTGCCTGAAGAGGAAATGACGCCAACATTACTTCCTGTGGCCCAACGGAGAGAACACGATGGAAGAAGTCAAGCGTGAAAAGATTTATCAGGAATATAACACTTTATTTTCTTAAGAACATTAAAGGAAGTTCAAATCCCAAACCTGCAAACTCAGGAGGGATGACCAGGGTGACAGACAGATCATGATGATCATGATGATCCATGATGATCATGAATGGAGCATGATGATCCATGATGATCATGAATGGAGCATGATGCTCCATAATGATCAAGAAGATCATGAATGGAGCATGGTGATCCATGATGATGCATGATGATCATGATGATCATGAATGGACCATGATGATCATGATGATCATGAATGGACCATGATGATCCATGATGATCCATAATGATCATGATGATCATGAATGGAGCATGATGATCCATGATGATCCATAATGATCATGATGATCATGAATGGAGCATGATGATCCATGATGATCCATAATGATCATGATGATCATGAATGGAGCATGATGATCCATGATGATCATGAATGGACCATGATGATCCATGATGATCCATAATGATCATGAATGGACCATGATGATCCATGATGATCCATAATGATCATAATGATCATGAATAGAGCATGATGATCCATGATGATCCATAATGATCATGATGATCATGAATGGAGCATGATGATCATGATGATCATGAATGGACCATGATGATCCATGATGATCCATAATGATCATGATGATCATGAATGGACCATGATGATCAATGATGATCCATAATGATCATGATGGATCATGATGATCATGACAGTGTTACACTTTTTTTACTATTTTATGCTTATGTTTATTAAATGTTTCAGTGTTTCAATGTTTAGATGGTTACTGTTGCACCGAGGGACCGAGAGAAACGCAATTTCAATCCTGTGTATGTCCTGTACATATTGCAGTTCTGACAATAAAGTTGACTTTGACTTTGATGATCATGAATGGAGCATGATGATCATGATGATCATGAATGGAGCATGATGATCATGATGATCATGAATGGAGCATGATGATCCATGATGATCATGAATGAAGCATGATGATCCACCATGACCATGATGATCATGAATGGAGCATGATGATCCATGATGATCCATAATGATCATAATGATCATGAATGGAGCATGATGATCCATGATGATTATGAATGGAGCATGATGATCCATAATGTCCATAATGATCATGATGATCATGATGATTATGAATGGAGCATGATGATCCATAATGATCATGACGATCATGATGATTATGAATGGAGCATGATGATCCATAATGATCATGATGATCATGAATGGAGCATGATGATCCATAATGATCATGATGATTATGAATGGATCATGAATGGAGCATGATGATCCATAATGATCATGATGATCATGATGATTATGAATGGAGCATGATGATCCATAATGATCATGAATGGAGCATGATGATCCATAATGATCATTATGATCATGAATGGAGCATGATGATCCATAATGATCATGATGATCATGATGATTATGAATGGAGCATGATGATCCATAATGATCATGATGATTATGAATGGAGCATGATGATCCATAATGTCCATAATGATCATGATGATCATGAATGGAGCATGATGATCCATAATGATCATGATGATCATGAATGGAGCATGATGATCCATGATGATCATGAATGGAGCATGATGATCCATGATGATCCATAATGATCATGATGATAATGAATGGAGCATGATGATTATGAATGGAGCATGATGATCCATAATGTCCATAATGATCATGATGATCATGAATGGAGCATGATGATCCATGATGATCATGATGATTATGAATGGAGCATGATGATCCATAATGTCCATAATGATCATGATGATCATGAATGGAGCATGATGATCCATGATGAGCATGAATGGAGCATGATGATCCATGATGATCCATGATGATCATGAATGGACCATGATGATCCATAATGATCATGATGATCATGAATGGAGCATGATGATCCATGACGATCCATAATGATTATGATGATCCATAATGATCATGATGATCCATAATGATCATGATGATCATGAATGGAGCATGATGATCCATGACGATCCATAATGATTATGATGATCCATAATGATCATGATGATCATGAATGGAGCATGATGATCCATGATGATCCATAATGATCATGATGATCCATAATGATCATGATGATCATGAATTGATCATGATGATCCATGATGATCATGAATGGAGCATGATGATCCATGATGATCCATAATGTTCATGATGATCAAGAATGGAGCATGATGATCCATGATGATCCATAATGATCATGATGATCCATAATGATCATGATGATCCATAATGATCATGATGATCCATAATTATCATGATTATCATGAATGGAGCATGATGATCTATCATGATCATGATCATGAATGGAGCATGATGATCCATGATGATCATGAATGGAGCATGATCATCCATGATGATCCATAATGATCATGATGATCAAGAATGGAGCATGATGATCCATGATGATCCATAATGATCATGATTATCATGAATGGAGCATGATGATCTATCATGATCATGATGATCATGAATGGAGCATGATGATCATGATGATCATGAATGGAGCATGATGATCCATGATGATCATGAATGGAGCATGATGATCTATCATGATCATGATGATCATGAATGGAGCATGATGATCATGATGATCATGAATGGAGCATGATGATCCATGATGATCATGAATGGAGCATGATGATCCATGATGATCCAAAATGATCATAATTATCATGAATGGAGCATGATGATCCATAATGTCCATAATGATCATGATGATCATGAATGGAGCATGATGATCCACCATGAGCATGATGATCATGAATGGAGCATGATGATCCATGATGATCCATAATGATCATAATTATCATGAATGGAGCATGATGATCCATAATGTCCATAATGATCATGATGATCATGAATGGAGCATGATGATCCATAATGATCATGATGATCATGAATGGAGCATGATGATCCATAATGATCATGATGATCATGAATGGAGCATGATGATCCATAATGATCATGATGATTATGAATGGATCATGATGATCCATAATGTCCATAATGATCATGATGATCATGAATGGAGCATGATGATCCATAATGATCATGATGATCATGAATGGAGCATGA
>JBBPBX010034770.1:0-11806 GCA_038048925.1 Garcialebias charrua
GTGGCTGTACAATCATATGTGAGCAGAGTGAACAGAAGAGGGCTCAGCACACATCCTTGGGGAGAGCCAGTGCTGAGGGTTATGGTGGAGGAGGAGAAGTTGTGGATCTTCACGGACTGTGGTCTGTTTGTTAAGAAGTCTAGTACCCAGTTACAAATGGAGGGGCTTAGTCCAAGTGTGGATAGTTTGTCTATCAGAGTTTGGGGGATCATGGTGTTGAAGGCAGATGTGAAGTCCACAAAGAGCATGCGCACGTATGAGTCCTTCTGATCCAGGTGAGTGAGAGCAGTGTGGACCAAAGAGGAGATGGCGTCCTCTGTTGATCGGTTCTCGCGGTATGCATATTGATGAGGGTCCTCGTTGATGTTGACGGTTGTCTTGATGTGGGACATGACCAGTTTCTCAAAACATTTAGCGACTATCGGGGTGAGGGCCACCGGTCTATAGTCATTCAGACCAGTCACTGTGGAGCTCTTTGGAACTGGGATGATGGTGGCGGTCTTCAGGCAGGTGGGAACTGACTCCAGTGAAAGTGAGGTGGTGAAGATGTCAGCCAGCACCTCACAGAGCTGGTCCGCACATTCCTTCAGAACTTTCCCTGGGATGTTGTCTGGTCCGGTTGCTTTATGAGGGTTGATCCTTCTGAGACTGCCTCTCACTTCTGCTACGGTCACTCTGAGATGCTCTTCATCTGGTGATGAGGTGAGTCTGGTGCTAGCTGGTCTGTTTGGTCTTCAAAACGTGCATAAAACTTATTGAGGGCATCAGGCAGAGATGGGTCCTTGGGGCATTGTTTGCTCTTGCCTTTGTAATCTGTTATGCATTTGATGCCCTTCCACATGCTCCGTGGGTCTTGTGAGGTGAACTGTCCCTCGATCCTCTGTGCATACGTGGCCTTGGCTTTCTTAATGCCATCAACCAGTTCTTTCCTGCTCTTTCTCAGCTCCTCTGTATCTCCGGACTTGAATGCAGTGTCCCTGGCTGCTAGCAGGGTGCGGACTTCTTTATTTAACCAGGGTTTTTCGTTGGGGTAACATTTAACATGTTTTTTTATGGATACATTTTCAGAGCATGTGCTAATGTATCCCAGAACTGAGGAAGCATAAAGTTCCAGATCCACTGAGCTCCCATTCGTAGCTGCCTCCCTGAAGACAGACCAGTTTGTATTCTCAAAACAGTCTCTCAGCATGGAGGTACTATCTTGAAGCCAAACTCTTATCTCTCTTTGTTCCGGCTTGGAACGTCTCAGCGGGGGAAGCTGTCTCTGGACCAACATCAAAGCGCAATGATCCGAAGCCCCGAGCGGTGTGCGTGGCTTCGCCGTGTACCCCCCCTTCACATTCGTGTAGACTTGGTCAAGCGTTTTATTTCCTCTTGTTGCTGTGAAAACATGCTGATTGAAGGTTGGGAGGGAGACTTGTAGATCCACGTGATTGAAGTCACCAGAAACAATGAAGAGCCCCTCAGGATATTTACACTGCAGCGAGGTGAGTAAGTCATGAATTTCTCCCGGGGCGTCATTAGCATTAGCATCAGGGGCTATGTAAATAACAGTGATTAAGATCACTGAATAGTCACGGGGCATGTAATGAGGACGGCACCTTACTGTTATCAGCTCCACAGCAGCTGAGCAAAGCCTTTTGATAACAGCACAGTTCGAGCACCAATCTTTATGCACGTAAATACACACATCACCGCCTCGTGTTTTTCCCGTAGTCTCGGTGCACCTAGCCTGGTTAAAACCAGACCCTGTCCTTCACTTCGCTTCAGACTAGGGTCTGGGACCTCTCCATTTTAAAACGATTCTTGCTGGAGGCGTTGGCCTCTGCTGAGGAACAAAACCATTGGATATTTTGAACAGGGAAAGCATTCTGCTCCCTCCCCTCAGAGCCATGTATGGCTGCTCCCCGTGCTCTGGTGAACTTGACAACTGCTCCGCCTCCTGCAGCTTTTCTCTTGCTGCCGGCTGCCGCGCTGGAAATTCTGTGTTTATATGTTAATAAAACGTTTTAATAAAATACAATAAAACCATGGATCGCTGGTCCAGCTCACCAGAAGACCAGAAAATCTGATGGGACTCGGGCAGCAACGTAAAACCCGAGTTTAATTCTCGTGACAACCTCAGCCATTTCCTTGTTCATTTCAGCGGAGGGAGAGAAGGAGGAGGGAGCGAGCGATCACTTGACTTTTGGCCCAAAAAACAAAAGAAAACTCCAGATAAGGGATTAAGAAGGGGAAATTAATAAATTTGTGTCACATATAAAACAGTTCTGCATCGCTTTGCATCGCTTTGAATGAGAACATGCCGGTGCTCGCTGACTGCGCGCTGGCAGAGCCCTTTTATAGGGCTCTGCGCGCTGGGACAGGTGGGGGCGTGGGTTAGGGTCCAAAACTCCGTCCCTTCTGTTCTCTGATTGGTCCGAACAAAAATCTACCGGAGAAATGGTTGTTAATGAGAGAAGTCCCAGACTGTGCAGTGAAGGGAAATGAGAATTGAGCGGAGCTGTGCAGGAAGGCGAGGGCCAGGCTACGGTGCACCGGTCCGTTCTGAAAAAGATTCTGTTATCCAGCTCATAAACAGAGTCCGGTGTATCCTCAGAGATCCACGTTTCTGTCAGGCAGAGCACCGAGCACCTCCTCAACTCCTCCGACGCTGTTACTCTCAGTCGGAGTAGATCCATTTTGTTGTCCAGCGAGCGGACGTTGGACAGAAAAAGAGCCGGCATCGGGGGTCTCCCGGTTTTAGCGTCTGCCCGCAGTCTCGTCATAATTCCTGTTCGGCAGCCCCGCTTCTGACCTCGGGAGCACCGCTTCCTTTTCTTTCCCCTGGAGCGTGAACCGTAGCGCATCTGCTTCCAGAAAGATGTTCTTAACAGCTCCAATCTTCCGAGCTCTGATTTGAGTTCGTTGCTGATATCAGCTGTGCCCTGTGGTAAATCCGCTCCGATTCTTAAAAGTTCAGTTCGGCTATAACCCTGGGATGTTGTTAGCTGACAGAGGCTTTCATATTAAAGTGTCACTGAACGGCCCCTGGATCTTTAACTCCTCCCCAAGTCCAGATTCAAAAATCTTCAACAAAATGGGCGTTCCGATAGACTTTAGGCATCGCATAAAGGAGGGGACGAGGTGGGGGGTTTCCTGCGTCCACGCCTCCTCCAGCAACAACCTACAACAAACTAGAACTGTAGCAAGCCAACAACATAAACCAAGCAACAATAAAGAATAAACATGTACTGTAGATGTATTTACCTATTCCACCCGACCTATCCAAAACAAAAGGCTTAAAAAAAAAGAGTACTCCGTGATCGGGAATCAAACTCAGGTCTCCCGTATTCAAACCCAGCGTGTAAACCACTGAGCCAACTCGGCTTTCATGCACTACTCCTCTAACGCACTATATTAAAACATATACAACCAGACAGTTTCGAAGAAGTGAAAAATATTCCTAAAATAAATGAGTTACAATACACAAATAACTAGTGCCATTCCGAAAACTATAATATGCTTTGTTGCAAAGCTTTTCAGGAGTGAAATGTAGCACCCCATATAAGGTATGCACTGGAGGGAGGACTGTGTCATCTCCGCAGGAGATTGGCTCTGCTTGAACCACGTCCGTGACGGACGCTTGCGAAAATACGTCACTGTGCGAATCGTAAACTAATGAGAAAATCAGGGTGCAATACCACAGTTCAACCCATTGTTTCACTTTAAAGACAGTGTAATAACAAATAATTAGGATTTTTGGTGAGTAAAATGCTGCTATATTCCTAAATAATATTACAATTTTATCAGGTTATTTTTATGCTTTTTTATGTGTGTTGCAACTGTACCTGCAGTAGAAGTTTTATAGCCATAAAATACTTATTAAGGGTTGGATTGATTCAGACGGAGCACTACTGAAGGCCTAGGTGTGAAATGCACGGCCCACCACTGTTACTGGTATTTTCTGCTGTAAAGTTGCATCAATGCCGTAACTTGAAGCAATGATTTTCAACGGGAGCTCGTTCGTAAAGTCGAATCGCCGTAAGTCGAGACCGCCGTAAGTTATGGACTACCTGTATATATACATATATATATATATACATATATATGTATGTATACATATATATATATATATATATATATATATATTCATCCACCCGGTCTCTACGATCACAGAACAGTAATCTCCTTCACATTCCTCGAACCAAATTAAGGACCATGGGAGACCGGGCATTCTGTGTGGCTGCCCCCCGCCTATGGAACTCCCTCCCTGACTACCTGAGAGCTCCACAGTCACTGGTTGACTTTAAAAACGGCTTAAAGACCTTTCTTTTTAAGCAAGCCTACTCTGCCTCCACATGATTTTATCTTTGATCTTAGTTGATATTATTATTGATTTTACTTGATTTTATCACTTGTTTTTATTTGATATTTGATTTTTGTTGCACTTTGTATCACTTTGAGATTTTTGTTGATGAAAAGTGCGTTATAAATTAAATTCATTATTATTTTTATTATTACAGGTAGTCCCCGATTTACGAGCGCTCTGATCTGCGAGGTTCCAGACTTACGAGCTGCGAATTTTTGGAAAAAACGAAAAAAATACTGAGTTTTCATGTGTTTTTTCACCACAGTTAGTTAGCTAAGCATATGGACACACGTTTCCGATCATTTTTATGCACTCATAAGCAGTTTTTGGATGAAAATAGAGTGTTTGTAGTCGCGCTAGCGAAAACCGTTCCAATTTACGAGCGAAATTCCGGATTTACGAGAGAAATGGCGGCCGTTCCAAATTACGAGATTTCCGGTTTACGAGCGCCTCGTTGTAACGGATCTCGCTCGTAAATCGGGGACTACCTGTTATATATATATATATATATATATATATATATATATATATATATATATATATATATATATATATATATATATATATATATATATATATATATATATATGTATGTATATATATGTATATATATATGTTTGTACATATACAGGTAGTCCCCAACCTACGGCGGCCTCGACTTACAACGATTTGACTTTACGAACGAGCTCCCGTTGAAAATTATTGCTTCAAGTCACGGCATTGATGCAAATTTACAGCAGAAAATACGGTACCTGAAATCAAAACTCAGTCAGGACAGCGGAAATTTACATGAGGGAAGGGGGGAGAGTGGGAGAGGGGGTGGGGTGGTGGTGGGCCATGACAATGGAAATTTACAGTGGAGATGCGTAGTGTTGGGGGGAGAGTGGGAAGGATTGGCGGGTGTACCTTTGCGGCCCTGACAATGGAAATTTACAGTGGCGGATGGGTACAGGCGTACTGTTCCCCCCAAAGGACAAAGGCGGAGTGATATAGAATTGTATTGTACGTATTTATGGTAACGTAGCAGGGTGATGAGCGTAGAAAGTTTGGACAACAGAAACAACGAGATCAGCAAATTTTGGGGAGAAGTTAACACGTGTTTGCTAACTTTGCAATGGCCCCAAAGAGAAAAGAGGAGTCTTCGATGGTAGCGCGGCGGCTAAAAAAAGAAAAGCGATCATGATGGAGGTAAAGCTTAATATTATTAAACGGGCAGATAGAGGAGAAACGCCAACGGAGATAGGACGCAAACTTTGGCTTGGCGCGTTTGACAGTCGGCACAATAATGAAAGACAAAGCTCAAATCCTGGAGCTCAAATCCTTGGGCAGCACGGTGGCACAACTGGTAGAGCTGCTGCCTCTCAGCGAGAAGGTTGCCGGTTCAAATCCCGGTCCGGGGCCTTTCTGGGTGGAGTTTGCATGTTCTCCCCGTGCATGCGTGGGTTTCCTCCGGGTACTCCGGTTTCCTCCCACAGACCAAAAAACATGCTTGTTAGGCTGATTGGTGACTCTAAATTGACCCTAGGTGTGAGTGTGAGAGTGGATGGTTGTTTGGTGTGAGTGAGACAGGTCCCTCTTGTAAATGAGTCCCCGTGACTCAACGAGGCTAGCCTGTATAAATAAAGGTTGAATGAATGTGAAGGGTTCAGTGCCGATGAAAGCCACCGTTATAACCAAAAAACATAGCGGCCTGAATATGGAGATTGAACGTTTGTTGATTCTTTGACTTGAAGATCAGAATCAATGTCACATCCTGGTTAGCCTGACGGTTATTCAGGAAAAAGCAAGACGGATCTTCGTGGCATTAAAAGCAAAGAAGGGGGAGGGGAGCGAAGGTGAAGAGTTTTCGACCAGCAGTGGGTGGTTTCAGCGTTTTAAAGAAAGGGTGAATTTCCATAACATTAAAATTCAAGGAGAAGCAGCTAGTGGCGATGTCGAGGCAGCACGTGAGTTCCCAGAAGTTTTAGCTGAAATAATTACGGAGGGGGAGTACACAGCCTAGCAGATCTTCAACGTGGATGGACTCCTTTGGAAGCATTTGCCCGACCGCAGTTACATCACGAAGGAGGAAAAAACAGTTCCAGGCCACAAAGTGGGCAAAGAGCATCTGACGTTACTGTTTGGGAGGAATGCTGCTGGGGACTGCAAGCTGAAACCGATGTTGGTGTACCAGTCCAAGAATCTTAGGGCCTTCAAGGGGATTGTAAAAGGTCAGCTGCCAGTCATATGGAGGGCAAACAGAAAGGCATGGGTGACACTGGCTGTTTTCGAGGACTGGTTCACCAACCATTTTGACAGATGTCCAACGGTTCTGCACCTCCAAAAGCATTCCATTCCAAGTCCTGCTGCTGTTGGACAATACAACTGGCCACCTTGCACATCTGGACGACCTTCACCTTGATGTGAAGGTCGTCTACCTTCCACCAAACACCAACTCACTCTTGCAACCCATGGACCAGTGGGTCATATCAACCTTCAAGGCATACTACCTGCAAAGGGTCATCAGTGATGCTTTGGAGGCAACAGAAAAAGATAAAGACCTAACATTGAAAGACTTCTGGAAGAAGTACAGCATCTTGGATACTGTAAAGAACATTGGTCACTCCTGGGTTCAGGTGAAGCCAAGCAGCCTGAATGGAGTGTGGAAAAAACTGTGTCCCCAGTTTGTTCAGGCTTCATCTGTGTCCCAGGAGTCAGTGACCTGTGTCATCCAGGACGTGGTGGAGATGAGCAGGTCACTGGACTTGGAGCTCAAGGAGGAGGATGTCACAGAGCTGCTGGCATCACATGGAGAGGAGTTGTCTACTGAGGACCTGATCAAGCTGGAGAAGCAGATCATTGAGGAGGAGGAGGAGGAGGAGGAGGAAGGTACACCAAGCCCAGAGTCCAAGAAATTGACCAGGCAGGGCTTGGCTAAAGCTTTTTGCATGTTGCAGGACACTATGGCATGTTTTGAGGCTGAGGATCCTGACGTGGAGAGGTACGCCAGGGTTGCCAGAGGGGTGATGGATTCCGTGGCTTGCTACAAGGAGATCCTGGAGGACAAGAAGAAGGAGACAGTACAGAGCAGCATGCAGCAGTACTTTAAGATGGTACAGAGGACTGCAACAGATGCTGTGCCGTCTACCTCTGATGCTGCTGTTGCTGACTCAACAGCGTCTCCTGGACCTGCTTCGAACTGCCATCTACCTCGGTTGCAGCAAGGTAGCATTCCATGGAAACATCACCCTTTCCACAATGAGCATGCCTCCCTCCCCTGCCCCTACATACAGGCAATGTAATGAAATGTTGTTGTTTTTTTGCTTTTCTGTTTTGTTTTATATTATAGCTGCCTATGTTCATCCACCTGTCTCTCTTCGTGTCAACAGCTTCATCATCACCTCCTCCTCATCTCCACTCAACCAGCCTCAGCAACACCTCCTCCTCTTCAGCCAACAGCCTCAGCATCAACCCCTTCTTTTCAGTCTATGACCTCCTACTCCCCTTACTGACCTGCTCACCTCCTCACTAACCAGCACAGCATTATCATAAAGGTAATGAAATGTTTTTTGGTTGCTTTTCTTTTTTGTTTTATGTTATAGCTGCATCTGTTCATCCACCTATCTCTGCTCATGTCAACAGCCTCCTTAGCATCACCTGTTGTCCTCACTGAAAGGCCCCCCCTCCTCCATGGTTGACCGGCATCAGGACCACAGCTGCACCTGACCTGCATTTTTGGACCCACATACCTCCTTTGCAACATCTTTTCAATAAAAGTAAAGAGGACATGTTGTTGTCTGTTTGTTATTTCTCTTTTTATTATGTTACATCAGCTTAACACTAGGAATACCAGAATATTCAGATGAGTACTACACTTACCACAGTCTGTCAAATTACAGATTGAGGGATTTGCATTCAATTAGGTTTGTGTGACCCCCTGGGGCTGAAGTCTTTTGTGTGCTCAAAACATCCCCCCAGTAGCATAAACAAAACATCTCCCCCATATTCCAACAACAACATTCCTTCTGTAGGTTGAAAGTGCAGCTTTTTACAACACAGACCAAACTTTTGGAGATGTTGATGACTCTTTGCAAATGTCAACGCTAGAAACTTCAGTTTATTTTATAGATACTGTATACGTTTTATACTTTTTATACTACTATGCAAAAACTCAGGACAGTATTACACTTTTATTATTTCATTTTATGCTTATGTTCATTGGGTGTTTGGTGTTTTAGGGGTGTTTGGTGTTTCAGTGTTGGTGTAAATTTTCATACTTTTATACTATTATGAAAAAACTCAGGACAGTGTTACACTTTTTTACTATTTTACTATTTTATGCTTATGTTTATTAAATGTTTTAGTGTTTAGTGTTTAGATTGTTACTGTTGCACCGAGGGACTGAGAGAAACGCAATTTCGGTCCTGTGTATGTCCTGTACATATTGCAGTTCTGACAATAAAGTTGACTTTGACTTTGACTGCCTCTAAGCGAGCAGGTCCCCGGTTCAAATCCTGGTCCGGGGGCCTTTCTGGGTGGAGTTTGCATGTTCTCTCCGTGCATGCGTGGGTTTTCTCCGGGTGCTCCGGTTTCCTCCCACAGTCCAAAAACATGCATGTTAGGCTGATTGTTAACTCTAAATTGACCCTAGGTGTGAGTGAGACAGGTCCCTCTTGTAAATGAGTCCCCGTGGCTCAACGAGTCCAGCCTGTATAAATAAAGGTTGAATGAATGAATGAACAAACTGATATGGAGAGAACACAAATTCTGTAAGAATAAAAATACTAAATATCACCTATTCCACGGTCAAGGCGGGATTGCATTGGTCACTTTTATCTGAAGGCGGCGGGATTGTACAGGTGGTCCCCGACTTACGAGGACATCGACTTACAGGCCTTCGGCCTGGAAACCCTGCTATGGACCGTGTCGGTTCATAAGTTTCTCCGCGGAGACACATGCGCTTTATGTGAACGGCGGTTTTGTCAGGAAGGCATCTTTGTCCTTCCTGGACGAAGGACAAATGGTAAATGGAGCTTATTTATATAGCGCTTTCCAGCCCCCTATGAGGGGCCCCAAAGCGCTTTACAATACCAACCATCCAACCATTCATACACACATTCATACACCGGTAGCGGCAGACTGCCATGCAAGGCGCCATCCAGTCCTACCGGGAGAAACTCGGGGTTAAGTGTCTTGCCCAGGGACACAACGACACATGGTGTGGGGAAACGGGATTCGAACCTCCAACCTTCCGATCGGTGGACGAGTGCCATTACCACTATGCCACGGCTGCCTATCTGCAAGCTACATGCTGAGTGAAATAAAATTGAATAAAGTTGTTTCACTCCAGTTTTCATGTAAACATTCATACTTTTGAGTGTGGAAAAATGATTGTGTTATACAACAAATACAGAGCTTTATCATTCAATGGGTCTCTGACTTTGTACAGTACTGTAATAGATTTAGTATTTTTATTCTTACAGAATTTGTGTTCTCTCCATATCAGTTTGTTCATTCATTCATTCAACCTTTATTTATACAGGCTGGACTCGTTGAGCCACGGGGACTCATTTACAAGAGGGACCTGTCTCACTCACACCTAGGGTCAATTTAGAGTTAACAATCAGCCTAACATGCATGTTTTTGGACTGTGGGAGGAAACCGGAGCACCCGGAGAAAACCCACGCATGCACGGAGAGAACATGCAAACTCCACCCAGAAAGGCCCCCGGACCAGGATTTGAACCGGGGACCTGCTCGCTTAGAGGCAGTCAAAGTCAAAGTCAACTTTATTGTCAGAACTGCAATATGTACAGGACATACACAGGACCGAAATTGCGTTTCTCTCAGTCCCTCGGTGCAACAGTAACCATCTAAACACTAAACACTAAAACATTTAATAAACATAAGCATAAAATAGTAAAATAGTAAAAAAGTGTAACACTGTCCTGAGTTTTTTCATAATAGTATAAAAGTATGAAAATTTACACCAACACTGAAACACCAAACACCCAATGAACATAAGCATAAAATGAAATAATAAAAGTGTAATACTGTCCTGAGTTTTTGCATAGTAGTATAAAAAGTATAAAACGTATACAGTATCTATAAAATAAACTGAAGTTTCTAGCGTTGACATTTGCAAAGAGTCATCAACATCTCCAAAAGTTTGGTCTGTGTTGTAAAAAGCTGCATTTTCAACCTACAGAAGGAATGTTGTTGTTGGAATATGGGGGAGATGTTTTGTTTATGCTACTGGGGGGATGTTTTGAGCACACAAAAGACTTCAGCCCCAGGGGGTCACACACACCTAATGGAAAGCAAATTCCTCAATCTGTCATTTTACAGTCTCCCATGGGAGCTATATGTAAAATATGTACAAGTACATATGTTTGGTATTCCTAGTGTTAATCTGTACATCCACCTGTCTGCTCATGTCAACAGCATCAGAATCCCCTGGTCTCCTCACTGAACTGCCCCCCTCCTCAAGGGTTGACCAGCATCAGGACCACAGCTGAATCAGGACCCTCCACCTGAGCTGCCTTTGTGTGGAACCACCTGCTCCCCTCCTCAAGGGTTGAGCTGCATCAGGACCACTGCTAAATCAGGACCCTCTACCTGAGCTGCCTTTGTGTGGAACCACCCGCTCCCCTCCTCAAGGGTTCAGCTGCATCACCACCCAATAAGCCTGTCTACCTCCTCTTCAATAAAAGCAAGGACATTTTCTTTTCTATGCTGTTTCTGGGCTGTTTCTACCTTTTTATAGTACAGTACAGGTAGTCCCCGATTTACGAGCGCTCTGATCTGCGAGGTTCCAGACTTACGAGCTGCACATTTTTGGAAAAAACGAAAAAAATACTGAGTTTTCATGTGTTTTTTCACTACAGTTAGTTAGTTAAGCATATAAACACACGTTTCCGATCATTTTTATGCACTCAAAAGTAGTTTTTAGATGAAAATAGAGTGTTTTTAGGCGCGCTAGCGAAAACCGTTCCAATTTACGAGCGGATTTCCGGATTTACGAGAGAAATGGCGGCCGTTCCAAATTACGAGATTTCCGGTTTACGAGCGCCTCGTTGTGACGGATCTCGCTCGTAAATCGGGGACTACCTGTACCTAGACTGTATAGTACACTACGGTACTGTTTTTTTTTTTACTGTTTTTTTCAATTATTGAACGTACTGTGCAGTACAGTACTGTTGTACAGTAAATACTGTACAGGTATGTGTTTTTAGATGAATGTGTAGGGTACAGTGTGTTAGCTAACCATTTGTAAATAAAGTTCTGTGCATGCTTATGGACCAGTATGTACGCTTGTTCAGTCTCATGTCAATAAACGGGTGTGCGGCGCCACGTTAGCATATATTTTCCGTCACAGCGAAAAACCAGGTTTACAAACGCCGCGTTTAATGCGTTCCGACTTACGGCGATTTTCGTGTTACGAACGGCGTAGGAACGGAACTCGTTCGTAAGTCGG
>JBBPBX010034770.1:20235-32419 GCA_038048925.1 Garcialebias charrua
AATATTTTAGGTACATAATGTATGTTGCTATTACAGATACTGAAATGTGAGTCATTAAAAATTAATTTGTTACATTTATAAGTAGAATAAATTATATGTGTTGTCATCATTGTATGTTGCCATACAATGGAGAAGGTGGTTCTCTGCATTCCACCCATCACACCAGGGATACACCCAGGTGGAGCAGTGGGCAGCTATGTAGGCGCCCCGGGAACATTTAGAGATTGGTTGTCTTTCTCAGAGACACCACGACATGTGGGACTGGTTGGAAATCAATCCTGGGTCTTTTGGGTCCTGGGTCGGCTGCCATGCCTCTACCTCATCTCAACCCCCAGTTAGATCCCAGTTGAAATCTAACCAAACCATTTGTATGAACTGAGATTAAATGTTATATAACTAAGAAACATCTGCAATTAAATTTTGACCATTTTTGAACCAATTCTTTTTTGCTTTGTACAAAAGAGGTCTAACAACACTTAGGTTATTGCAGATGAAAAAATAATGCAATGTTATATCAGTACCATAAAAATAAACACACATAATATTCTGCATAAGATAATTAACTGTTTTTAATCCTCTCTCATGTAGTCAATATTACACCAAAGTGCAATAACATAAAAAATAAAACTAAATTTCAAATACGGTGTGTTTGCCTACCTGTAGATCTTCTTGTGGTAAATGCAGGCAAAGGCCAAATTGAATTTGCGAGTAAAAATAGTTCCTTTGAAAGTCAGGTGATGGTTTATCCTCAGGTATGACCAGTTGGTCCTCTGCGTCTGTTTGAAAGTCAGGTGATGGTTTATCCTCAGGTATGACCCGTTGGTGCTCTGCGTCTGTTTCCAACAGGCTCCCAGGTGATGCTTTGACACCTGCTCCGCTTCTGTCCCTATATAAGCTGAACGGGAGGGAGCGGTCTGGGCACCTGACATCCTCCAACTTTTTCAACATCCTGATGTTTTTTCTAGGTGTGGCATAGGGAGTGGTGGAAAGCACATGACACGTCAGGGCTCTCTATCTGATATATCTTCTATGGAGATGCATCACTTCCCTGAGGTCTCTCAGTGCTCAGAGCCTGTGGGCACAATGATTATAACAAGACAACAAAGACTTGACGTTGTGCCATGGTGTTTCAGTCCTACTGCTCCGTCATGCTTTTCTGATGACTGTCCTTTTTTAAACACTTTACCTCACATGATATTTTAAGGTATTACTAAACTTCCCCATATTTTTATTTATGTTACATTTTATTGTAAGAATTTCTTATTAATATATTCAGTTTATTTAGCACACATTTTCAATAAATGGCATCTCAAGGAACTTTGCAAAAATAAACAGGTAGTTAATAATAACCTATAATCAGAAAGAAATAATGTACAAAAATATGTATTTTTGTAGTGATCTTTTTATTGTTGTTGATTTTTAAATATCTAACTTTGTTTAATTGTATAATATGACTAAGACGATTTTTCTTCCACCAATTTTGAGCTAAATTTGTAAATGGATGGACACACACACACACACACACACACACACATACGACTCCATCCATCCTCCCTTCAATGTAGTGCAGTCATCCTGTCCCCTTTGCATTAAAGCACCCACAACATAGGGCGGCCGTGGTGTAGTGGTAATGGCAGTCGTCTCCCGATCGGAAAGTTGGCGGTTCGACTCCCGGGACCCGCACCATGTGTCGTTGTGTCCTTGGGCAAGACACTTAACCCTGAGTTGCTTCCGGTAGGACTGGAAAGCACCTTGCATGGTAGTCTGCCGCTACCGGTTTATGAATGTGTTTAGCATTCAATATATGTGTAGCACTTTGAGATTTTCAATAATGAAAAGTGTGTTATAAATTGAATTAATTATTATTATTATTATAGCTCAGTCCTGCCTGAGTGCTCCATTGACCCCTGGCACTACTTAGATCTCAATTTTCCAAAATTTCTTCATTTCATATTTAGCCCTTTGTTACATTCACTGATTTCTAGATGTTCACTTACTGGAGGACAACCCTTCTCCTCATTTGCTTGTTTACAGGCCAACTGTCACACCATGCTGCACAACTGGAATCACTTCTCATCAGAGGACTGCATAAAAGCTTCAGGAATCCAGTGTCGTGCCTCTTTTCTTTGGGCATTTCCTCTTGGCCCTGAGCCTTGTTGTGGTGTGGGTAACTTAGAATGTGTTCAAAGTGTTTCAACAACTCTGAGAAGATCTTTCAGATCTTCTGTGAACTTTACTATTTAAGAAGCTTTACTTGGGAAGGGGTTCTCCACCATTTCAGTTTAACTAACTTTTCTCTTGTTTTGTGACCAGACAGGGATATTAGGAGTTGTAATTTTTGTTTCATTAGATAAGAGGTGATTTTGTTTTCTAGCCAGAAGGGGCATTCTTTTGTTTGTTGTTTTGGCATTGGAGACCCTGAAGTTCATGGCTTCCCTCCTGTCTGTAATGCCCAGAGCTAATAAACAAAGAAATCACTGTAATGCCAGTTTGGACTGTTTCTGAGTCATTATCTCTGCGTTTAATTTACAATTTAGATAGAAACATCATAGTGAGTTGTGTATATCGATCACCAAGTTCAAGTGTGGAATTATTTACTGATAAAATTATAGAGCTCTTAGAAAAGAGTTGTAATAAAAATATTTTTTGTGTGGTGCCTTTAACATTGATATCGGGAGTAAAACGGATTCTAATAACATCAATACATTCATGAATTCAATGTACAGCTTAAATATTTACCCATTGATTTCTAATCCAACACGAATTACAACACATAGAGCAACAATAATTGATCATATTTTCTCAAATATAACAGATGGGGATGTGTTAGGTGGTATCTTAATGACTGATAAAAGTGATCACTTACCAGTTTTTGCGATCTATTGCAAAGATCAAATCAATACAGAAACAAACACAAGAAAGATAAAAATAATAAATACATCTAAAAAAGCCTTGGATAAATTAAAAGAAGACTTGGATAAACAAAATTGGGATGATGTGTATGTTGATGATGTTAATAAATCATATGATAAGTTTATGAATATTTTGGAAGCTTTGTATAAAAAAACTGTATGTCAAAAAATTGCAAAAGAGAAGATTTTGTTAAGAAACCATGGATGACGAAAGGATTGCAAAATGCATGTAAAAAAAGAACTATTTGTATTCATGTTTTCTGAAAACTAGAACATTAGAGACAGAAGAAAAATATAAGAAATATAAAAATAAACTAGTAGGGATTATAAGAAAACAAAAGAGGGAATATTATAGTGATTTACTACATAAGAGTAATGGTAATATGAAAGCAACATGGACTGTAATGAATAGTGTTCTGAAAAAACACAAGGTGAAAACGGGTATTTCAAAGTATTTTGTGGTGAACAATGAGGAAATCCATGATGAAAAAGAAATTGTCAATGGCTTTAATGATTATTTTGTCAATGTTGGAACTAGCCTTGCAACTAAAATACCTAAAGTGGATGGAGATGTGAACTCTTCAATTAATGGTTGTGTAAATAGTTTTTTTCTGAAAGGAACAGACAAAGAAGAAATAATGAATCTAGTAAACAAATTTTCAGACAAGAGATCTAAAGACTGGGCAGACATGGATATGATGTTTGTGAAAGAAATAATGAGTCATGTTATTGTCCCTTTTACATATACATGTATATGCAATTTCTCTTTTTTGACAGGAACATTCCCAGATAGAATGAAAGTAGCTAAAGTTGTTCCACTCTTTAAAAATGGTGATACATGTGCATTTACTAATTACAGACCAATTTCCTTGTTGCCACAGTTTTCAAAAATTTTAGAAAAATTATTTGTTAATAGATTAATTAATAGACAAATTTGTTGATGGGCAAGATATTTTAAGTGAAAGTCAGTATGGGCTTAGAGCAGGGAATTCTACATCTATGGCTCTCATGGAGTTTATGGAAGAAATAACTACAGCTGTTGATAAAAACAATATGGTATAAGTATATTTGTTGATTTAAAAAAGGCTTTCGATACAATAGATCACACCATTCTCCTTGAGAAATTGAATGTGTATGGCATTAGAGGACCAGCGCTGCAGTGGGTACATAGTTATTTGAAAGATAGGAAGCAGTTCGTACAGATTGATGATGTAAGATCTGATTATTGTAATATCACCTGTGGAGTTCCCCAAGGCTCTGTACTTGGACCTAAGTTGTTTATTTTATATGTTAATGATTTGGTTAATGTGTCGGGACTCCTCAGATGTATCCTCTTTGCAGATGATACTACTTTCTTTTGTTTAGGTGAGGATATGAATCAGATGTTGGAATTGATGAAGAAAGAGTTTGTCAAAATACAGACTTGGTTTAAACTAAACAAATNNCTCTTCTGAGAAGATTTTGCTCCGGGCTTTCGTGCGGCCGTGTAAACACGAGCCGAAACCGCTGCTGACGTTTTCAAAGGAAGCGTACCGGACCTTCAAAGGCTTCGGCTCGGTGCTGCATTGTCAGAACAGATCTCCAAGTCTTTTATCAATTTAAGTTTCATTTGAACTCGACACACCGAGTCACATCGGATTTGTTTCCGCTTTCTGGAAAGATTCAGTTTAACACCAAAACTTTTGGTAAATGATTTAAAAAAAAAGAAAAACCTTTTTACAAAATGTTGTTTAAAGGGGACCACAGATGCAAAATTCACTTTTTCATGTGTTTTTTTTACTCAACTTTGGTTATGTACTTCTTTAAAAAACAGTCCTAGGGCTAAAAAAAAATGCACCCAGTGGTATATTTACTCTAAGTATATTTATTTTTCAGTGATATAAATGTCTCGTTTTCAAATCCTGGCACTTGTGATGTCACAAGCCGTAAGACAACCCACCCCAACCTGAGTCCAGCCCCTTGCCTAGCAACCCCTGGTGATGCTCCACCCACTTCAGTATAAAAGACGTCACGGTTGTTTTTCCTGAGTTCATCTCAGAGTTCGATGTTTCATTGTTGTTAAAATGCAGTACCGCTAATAACTAATTATCTATCAACAAAAAAACTTATTTACGGGCTCTTAAATCAACCGGACGACTGCTCACGGACCATATCCGGTCCGCGCCGGATGTGGTCCGTGAAAAAAGCGGTCCCCGCTAGAGAGAGCGTGTATAGCAGTTAGCAGCCAGTGTGTTACTCTGCAGCCTTATTGCTTGTTTTCGAAGAGTCAAACGAAGAGTTTTTAACATGGAGGGTGAACTTATGGATGTTTCTCAGCGGCCTACGCGACGCGTCAGCGCCTCATTTGCCCTGCCCAAAATGGCGTCTGCCTCTGGGTCTGACTCAGGGTCCCCTTTGGAGGGCGGAGTTAATGTAAACAGATTTTTGAAGGGCGTGGCCTTATCATAAACAGCCTGTTCAGAACGGAAGTGAGAAAAGGCACAACTAGAAAGGGGATATTTTATTATCTAAGAATTATTTTGTGCATTAAATTGAATGAACATGGTCTGGATAGCCCACAGACATACCATAAAAATTTATAAAACCAATATATGGTCCCCTTTAATGTGTCAGAAGTTTGGTTAAAAAAAAAAAAAGTCAACCTTTATACGTTGTGATCCAAATGTTTGCACAAATCGCAATAAAATCACTCGTTTTCTGCAGCTAACACCAAAGACGGGACTGGTAAATCCTTCTTCTAAAGATCCTAATGGCTGTTTGAGACACTCCGTTCACACGTTCCTGCAACAAGTGTAAAAAACTAAAAAGAAAACACGAAGGAGGAGGATTATTCAACAGATATTTATGTTTCAGAGCAGGAGGAGGTGTGAAGAGAAAATGAGGAGACAACAGTCGAGACTGAAAGTGAAACCTCGTTTTGTTTTTTTGGTCTCGTTCTCCCACATGTCGACAACAAGCAGCCACACCACCACAATTACAATCCAGCACCATAAAAAATAAATAAAAGCCTGTGGTGAAACACGACGGCACATAAAAAACACGAGCAGACCTCAGAAACACAACGAGGCAGCAGCCGCACAAATCAAACCCGACGCGCTCAGGTTTCCTCACAACTTTCTTCTTGTTCCGACAAAAAGCTTCTTAAACAGAGCCGGAGCTACATTTAACTGATTCATTGACTTTAAACGACACAAAGTCAAGTTAAGTTTAGCTATAAAGCACATTAAAAAGCAGCTTTTACCAAATGCTCAACAATAAAATGCAATGGCAGTAATTTAATGAAAAAAATATATACCACAAATTAATAAAAAGCATCAAAAGAAAAAATGTAAAAATACAAAATGAAATACTAAATCAAATCTCTCTGTGTTAAAAGACAGAGAAAACTTAAAAGAGTTTTTAGGAGAGATTTAAAAACAGGAAGTGAAGGGGCTCGTCTAATGTTGATGAGCAGATAGTTCCAGAGTTTAGGGCCCACGACTGAAAAAGCCAGATCTCCTCTGAGCTTCAACTAAAAGCAGCTGATCAGATGATCTCAGGGTCTGAGAAGGAGCATATGGTTGAAGTAGGTCAGTGGTATGAAGGTGCAAGGTCATTTAGACATTTAAAGGTCAACAGGAGAATGTTAAAATCTATTCTGACACGTACAGGGAGCCAGTGAAGGGAGGTCAAAACTGGTGAAATATGATCAAACCTATGAGTTCCTGTTAAGAGCCGACCTGCAGCATTTTGGTCGAGCTGGAGACGTGACAGGGAGACCTGACTGACCCCAACATGAAGAGAGTTATGTGGTCCAGTCAGGTTGTAAATAAGGCACAGACTATTTTTTCAACGTCAGATCTGGTCAACATGAACTTAAGCTAATCTGTCTTAACTGGAAGCAGATTTTTAGAAGAACAGAGTTAATCTGTTTATTAAACTTAAAGTCAGAGTGTAAAACATCCCAAGAATCGTAACAGACTGTTTAAGATAAGGCTGAAGAGAGTTGAGATTTACAGGATCAGAGACAGCTGTAGAGCTAAGACTAAACACACTGGCCCTCATGCACGAAAATGTTCGTATTTTTATCCTAAATTTCTCCTACTTTTGTTCGTACGAAGCGTTCGTACGAACATGCCACGTCAGATCCAACAAAGTCTTCTATCCACAGGAAACGTGTGTAAATGGGTTGCGTAAATATGATGAATCCCACCTGTTCTATCAACCTGCGCGTGCTCGCGTAGAGGTCATTTACATAATTCCCACCCCTCAAAACACCATATAAGGCCACGTTTCCTGCCTTCTGACAGCAGGAAGTGTCCATTCATTCAAAATCAAGAAGTAAGAGGAACTTCACGCGTTCGGAGATCTGCTCTCAGTGGCGCTGTGGCTACCCCCCCCCCCCCCCGCAAGTGTCGGATGGTCAAATATCTTTAATTTTACTGTGTTACATTATAGTTTCACTTATTCAGAAGAGTGGCACCGCTACCCCCCACCCCCCCGCAAGTGTCGGATGTGTTTTTCAACAGAAGCATTTTAAATTGTCTCGAAACTACAGTTAACATCATATTAATATTGTAGTGCATATGTTGTGTGTCCCGTGGGTCGTACAGTATCAGAAATCAAGAATAAATGGTTTGATCTGAAAATGGCTTCAAACAAACGTCTCGCCGCAGCACGGACAGGAGGTGGTCAGGAGATGGTGGACAATAAATGCCACGCTGCAAGATGCCAACATGTTTTGCAGCACAAGCCCCACATCCTTTCTGTGCGATGTTGGAAACAAAAACCCCTGTTCCTGGACTCAGAGTGCACGTGTGTCGCAGAAAGTGGTCCAGACTGGTGGGTCTGCTGGTCTCACTGATCTAGACGCCTGCCCCCCCCCCCCGCGCTTCTCCTCCATAGCAGCTCGGTTCTTCAGTGCGCGCGGCTCACGGCTCCATCGCCTGCACAACGCGGCGCACGGAGCTGAGGGCGAGGTGATGGAGGCGGAGGAGGGGGGAAGAGGAGGTGGGGGTGGCACACAAGCGCAGGTTCCACTCGGCTCGGAACGGATCGGTACTTTGGGCACTTCTTTTTTATGTGTGGCTGAGAGGGAGATGGACGCACGGCGGAGAGCAGCGCGCGCTCAGCAGCTTCTCTCATGCGCGCTCCTCCTGGTCATCGCGCAGCCACATATTTCGAATCAGATATAATAATCTATTGCTCCGATGGTGTTTGGCACAAGATCAGTCTTAATTCGTACTTGTTAATCAGTCTTAATTCGTACTTGTTCTGCGGCGGTGCATGGGAATTTTATGTACCTGGGTGTTAATATGAGGAGCGGCTTGATGACCAAGGGGAGCGCACGACTCACTGAAGCCTGCGCGACACACCAGACAAATTAAACTTAAAATTATAATTCTAATTCAAACAGAACCTATTGTCAAAAACAATTGTGGTGCGTGACTTTTTTAAACTCAAAATATTTTCTAAATAACGAAATATGAAGTTATTAGTGGAGAAATCCCGTCTGGATGACAGCAGACTGACGCTCCTAAAATATACGACAGGTCCGGACCACTCGTAAATTTTGTTCGTATCTGAGAAAAATCCTAGGATACGAAAACATTGTTGGATGCCACAAATGATCCTAAATCACTCGTACGAACAGTATAAGAACAAATCTGTGCGTACGAACGGTTCGTGCATGAGGGCCACTGTCTTCAGTTTTTTGATCATTTAAACTTAAAACGTTTGAAGCCATCCGTGCCTTGATGTCATCAAGACATTTTAACAGAGCCTGAATGTTCAAGAACTGTTGGGTTATAAGGGCAGATAAATCTGACAATCATCAACATAGCAGTGAAAAGAAAGACCAAGTTTCCTCAGGATGGACCCCAAAGGGAACAGATACAGTGAAAACAGAAGGGGTCCAAGAATTGAGCCCTGCAGAACTCCACAGGAAATAGGTGCTGATCAGATAAAATGTTATAAACATTACCATAAAAGCTCTTGTCACTCAGATAAGAATGGAATCATTCTAATGCTGGACCAGTAATCCCCACCCAGTTCTAACTGTGAAATAAGGATACTGTAGTCAAGCAGTGGTAAGGTCCAGTACAAAAATCACAAACTGACCAGAATCCCTTGCTCAAGTGAAACTTTTGATGACGGAACCTGAAAATTACCTACATTTATCTAAAAGAAAGCGGGCCTACATTTGATTTGTGTTTTCTCTTTAAACAGGATGCTCAGCATGCAAACCTTTAAAAGTTTATTTCCATAAAAACAGAGCTAAACAATCACAAGAAGATAAAAGCACAACAATAAAAGACTGAACAATACTTTATGGGTTAAATAAGAGCCAAGGATGCTGTCAGGAACTTTATTTGGAATTGGAACCAACGTCGGATCATCGGTTTGACTGATTTGACGTTTAGCTGTTGGTGCAGTTACGTCTAAGGATCAACACCGGCAGTATGAGAGTAAACTCCTGGTATCAGGAAGTATATTTAAGAAGTAAACTCAAACTAAACAACGAGCAGCTGAGAGCCAAACTACCAAAGATTTCTGCAGGTCCAGCAGTAAGCCACGAGTCAAACAAACCCACTCAGATATGAAGTATTTGTTCTACTTTCACAGCTTAGACAGTCATTGTGAGACAATCCCCCCCATAGACGCTCATCGGCCTCTCCACAAACAGTCCCTAAACCTTTCAGCGCGTGTATCAACTTAATAACCAACCCCAGGACTCCTGCAGCTGAGCTGCACACAACAGGATCCATAATTACAACAAGGCTACAGCGAGGCCGACTGTTAAATCCCTGCGTGGATTTTGGGACAGTTTAGAAAATATGTTTCCTCTAATCCTGTGTTTCCACAACCAGACTGGGAGGTGCTGTGGACAGCAGACAACGAGACACTTCGGAGGACAACAGGAGTGGAGGAACAGGGCACGGGGCCAGGCAGCATCACATTACAGTATAATCCATCCAAAAACTCATTTTCCCACAGGCCCCTCCGGCGGGACATTCCTTGTGTGAATGGCTTGTTTGTGCACCGTGTCGTCCAAAAGGTACGTGAGTGAGCAGGTCCCCGTGCTCCTGTGGACACTCGTCTTACAGAAACTCAGAGAAACAAAGACGTAAATCACACAGGTGGAGAATTAACTTGTTCTGTCCGTGTCCTGAATCAAAAGGTTAATCGCATCACCCGTTAACGCAGAGAGCAATCGCTCATATTTGAGCTCCAAGGAGAAAAAAATGGTGCCAGGGACAAAAGCAACAAGGAGGATGAATTTCAGCAGACAGACGGAGGAGAAAGGAGGAGCGTTAAAGGACAGAACCAGCTGATCGTAACCTGTGACGTCAACAACTCATCGCAGTTTTCCTCCTGACCACTAGGTGTCGATGCTGAGAAAACCGAAGGAGTCAGACTGAAGACGTGCAACACCTGACAATTATGTTTTAATTTTGTTTGTAAAAATGAATCAGACATGCCACACAACTATCTCGTTTTATTCAAATATTTTGGCATTAGGAAACAATAAAAAAGTTTAAATAATTGTGTAGTCAAACAACTGTTATAATTTTAAAAACAAGAAGAGTAAAAAACAGTCACTTTCTAACTTTGTTGGATTTTCTACCTGGATTATTGAGCAGGAACTTGGATGTTTCTAACTCGCAGATCTAAAAACAAACCTCTGCATCAGATTAAATCTCGAGTTCTGTTGAAATATTAATAATCTTCACTCTTTGCATTTCAACCGATGCATTTACTGGACAAAGGGAACCAAATGTGTAGGATTCCTTTTATACCAGAAACTAAAGCATTAACGCATTAGTGGGGATGCTTCAAGCACTCCGTGTGTCCAGAGCAGGGCGGTTCCCAGGGGGGGTCCAGGAAACCAAACTATAAGCCGCCAGGTGAAGCCAGCGCAGAACGACATGCGGCCACGCACGGGAAAACGAGTTAGCGTGACAATAATCCAGCAGGTTGAGAAAGCTGGGAGCTAAAAGACGTCACTGAGGAACAATAATAAAACCGTTCAGAGCAATAACACCTGAAACTGCTGAACGAGCCCAAATAAACTAAAGTGGTTCAAATCAAACAGCAGAGGCTGCCGGCTATGAGCCGAAGCTTCTTCGGCTGCTCTTTTCCCTCTTTATTTTGAGGCAAAGACAAAAAATGAAGTATTTTTAAAAATTCTTTCACCTGGAAGGCCAACGCTGCCGCAACATGAGGAAACGACTCGATTTCTCCAAAACAGACAAGAAAATAAATCACAAGGTTCAGATTGAGATTTCTGACATCCACGTAAACTTTAACTGTTTTTATTTATTCATTGTGATGCTACCGTTTCTGCATACTTTGTGTTATTATAGCTCAAAATGTTCAGCTCTTTAAAAAAAATGGGTGCTGAGCTTTTGTTTTTTCACTAAATTAAAATAAATATTTTCTCCGTAGGAACGCTCGCTCCAATTCCTTCAAAAAGGTTTTTTCTCTTTGAAACTAATTTCTGTAAACTTTTGTTTGCTCACAATGTTTTTAGTTGTTTATCAAGCCTTCAGCTTCCCTTTTGATACTTTGAACTCCCATTTTGTTTAATCAAACTTTGCCGTTTTTAGCTTGTTCAGCTACTTTTAGCTACCCTTCTGCAATTTTTTATCTTTAATGTTTGTCTTTTAGCTTTAGCTCAGTTTCAGCTTATTCAGTGAAGTTCTCAACGTTTTCACAGACAATGTTTCTACTGTTGACTCGTCTTGCTGTTTTGTAACTCAGCTTTATTAAATTTGTCCGTTCCTTCTACATCTGGCTTGTCCTTCATGTGCCGCTCCATCAACATTCTAGACGCAAATTTTTGCTCACGTTTCTGCCAACGTTCCAGCTGTGATCAAGCACATCTGCGTCCACCTTTAGATGACAGAACAGAAATGCACCTTGCACACATTTGCATAGAGATTTACACTTTTTTACTCTGCCTGATTACAGAGCATCCATCCAGGACGCATGCAAAGAGGGTCAGTGACAGGCAGATTAGCTGCAGGCTAAACAAGACTGAAGAAATGATCAGAAAAAGAAAATTAGATAAAGAAGCAAACAGGAACAGCATGAGGCAGAAAGCAATTTGATTTTCTTTTTTTTTTGGTCCAAGGTCTACTTTAAACACAGTTTGACAAGGTGCGCTGTGGCACTTTGTCATTATGAGTGTAGTCTGATTCTGCTGCTCGGGGATCCACAGTGTAATTAGGTGGCGAGGCAGCTGAGAGACTATCACTGAGCTCGATCTGCATTTCAGACACCGACAGGAA
>JBBPBX010034771.1:0-21496 GCA_038048925.1 Garcialebias charrua
GACTTGGCTCCCGTCCTCCTTCTCCCACTGGGACGGTCTCCCCGGTGGACCGTGAGGAGGCCATTGTCGCGTTAGCGAGATGCTAAGCTAGCCACAGCATGCAAGACGGTGTCACTAAAATAATGAAAAAAAAAAAAAACAGCTCTAACACACAGACAGTTGTACTCTAACATTGTTTCACAAAATGATTTATGTAGAATATTTTGTTTACCGGCCAAAAGCACGATCTTCTGAGCAGATCCAAGCAGAGATGGGGCGGTGTGAGTTTCTCCGATGAAATAAATCCTTCACGGTTTACTTTTTTTTTGATTAAGTGAAACCTGCGCGTTGCCCAAACGTCTACCCGACTGGAACACCCACTGACACAACACGAAGTAACCATTGCAATTAATTAGAAATTAACAAAAAAAACAACGTGAAAAATGGACATCTATCAGAACGCGCTCCAACTGCAGCTTAGCCTACCTGTGGGAGGGTCAAAAAGGACAACCCACAGATGTGACGTCACATGGGAACTATGTATTCTTGCTGGAGGCGTGGCCTCTGCTGATGGCTGCTCCCCCGTGGTCTGCTGAACTTGACTTCAGCTCCGCCTCCTGCTGAATTTTCTCTCGCTCCATTGCATATTCTGTGTTTATATGTTAATAAAACGTCCTAATAAAATAAAATAAAACCATGGATCGCTGGTCCAACACACCAGAAGACCAGGAAATCTGATGGGACTCGGGCAGCAACGTAAAACCCGAGTTTAATTCTCTCGTGACAACCTCAGTCATTTCCTTGTTCATTTCACTCAGCGGAGGGAGAGGAGGAGGAGGAGGAGGAGGAGGAGGGAGCGATGATCACTTACTTTTGGCAAAAAAAGAAAAGAAAACTCCAGATAAGGGATTAAGAAGGGGAAATTAATAAATTTGTGTCACATATAGGAAGATAACCAGGCGGTTTTTCTTGACAATTTGTGTTTTTGTTGGATGTAACTGGGACCCTGTGTAGTTTCATCCCATCTCCCACATGATGTGTCTGACAAATACAGTAAATCTCTCTGACTCTGATTTCTCACTTTTAACGTGATTATTAAAAATGTTTAGGTTATAGCACTAAACCAACATATTTATTATTTTGAGTGTTTACAACTACTAACGTGTTACACTATTACTGTAGTGATAAATAAAGAAATGTTCATTTTTAACATTTAATCTGTGTCATAATGACCATGATCCTGAAATGTAGATTGACATGTTGATTTTCTGACTAAAGAGAGTACGTTCACATTTAACTGATTTTGATTATTTGATTAATCACATCCATGAACATATAAACAGGTCTCACATGTAAATGAGTCTTCGAGGCTCAATGGGAACTAACCTGTATAAATGTTTATGTTTATGTTTATTAAATTTGTTCATTTTTTTACAAAAGAAACACAATACAAGACAATCCCATAAATGATAATGTACAAAATATAAAAAAATGAAAGGTAGCAGAAAGAAGAATAAATCTTATTATATCTGCCCCTTTTTTCAAACAATCAGATTAAACAATAATAATCTTCAACCAACAGTACAAAATGACTAACTCTTTCTAATTTTCTAACTAATACAATACACATTACGCTATTTCATTTTTTTTTTAACAAATTCATTTTGATCATTTTCTTAAATGTAAACATTGACTTGGCATTTTTAACTACATTCTCCAAGCCATTCCATAATCTAATTCCCTGGATTGAGGTAGAACGTCCCTTCAAACTAGTTCTGAATTGTGGTTTTACAAACATCTCTGTTCCCTTAAGATTATAACAACTTTGTCTTTTAACAAAATGCATTTGGATATTTAAAGGTAATGCGTTATTCTGAGCCCTATACATAACTGATAAAATATTATAATCTACCAAATCATGGAACTGTAGGAGGTGGTGAAGAGACGACACAGGAGACGGGATACAGTTCTTCACTTTTAATCAACTCCTTCTAAACTGGCGGGAAAACCACCCAACACCGCCTTATCCACCTTATTCTTGGGGTCGTCACTGTAGAAACGTATGTGCATTGTACTTCCTGTCCGACACCGGAAGTGCCTGTATTCCATAGGCGGAGTATGGATCGCGGGTGTTTTTGAAAGTTATTTTCATTCATTTTATCGGAGCAAACACAGCTTTTGTTTAAACGTAACGTTTACTGAAATGTCCTACCGGGGTTCAGGTACCTGCTGTGCTGTTCGCGGCTGCACCAACAACCGGACCAAGCTAAATCTTTGGCTAAAACAACAGTGTTTTCAACACGGACCCAAAACAAAGAAAGAGTGTTCCTGCATCCTTCTCTATGGCTGTGTCTGCGCGATCAGGTAACATCTTTTTATTCGGGGAGGGTTTATTAATGAGAGTTTTGGAAGATTTACTGTCTTAAAACGATAGATCTCAGACGCGACCGTGACTTTTAGCCGAGATAGCTGCTAATAAACCTTAGCCGAGAGGCCGGAGCAAACGCGTTCGCTATTTATGTATTTTTAAATTATGTCTGCGCGATCAGGTAACATCTGTAATTTCTTTTTATTTGTCCCTCTTCTTTTAACGAAACGAGTGGTGTTCCCACATTTTTAATGAACTAAAACAACAAAGTTTGGACTGTCTTCAACTGTATTACGGTACTCGCATGTAAACAAACGGTGTTTCCGGTCAACCGGAAGTCGTGTACACATTTCGCGCAAAGCATCATGGGACGTAGGAAAAGGTGGATATACCAACACAACATCCGGTCCTCTGGACCTTTCACAATAAAAGCATCCTGTAACACATTCGGTCCACTGGGTGTGAGTAGAGCCCCCTAGTGGTCCACCACACACGCCCCCCCAGAACACCCAGTAAGGTCCATCACTAGTCCCGCATTTTAGGTTTGATTAAACGACCAGAACGGCTGAACCTGGGCCCTGCAGAACCAGTCTGATGAAGCGGAGGGCTCCGAGGAGGGCCTGCAGAAGATTCGGGCTCCAATGGACGTTGAGAGTCTCTGGCAGGGGGACAGCAGTCCGTTAACAATGTGGATGGAGGTCTGCCCCTGCGAGGAGCCTGGGCCGTAACAACCTGATCATCTGACATAACATGAGCTGGTTTAAGCCTATCGATACAGACAGTCTCAGTACGACCCCCTAAATCTAAAAGGAAATGTTTTGGACCTGGTTGAAGAACCCGAAACGGTCCATCATACAAAGGCTGTAGTGGTGTCCTGTGTGCATTGTGTTTGACAAAAACAAATTTAGAGGACTCCAGACTCTTAGGGACAAATGACTGCGGTAAACAATGGTGTACCGGGCCGGGGACACGAAAAGGGGCCTCCTGAGGTGAAAAATGGAGCAACGGTGGAGCAAACTGTGGTGAGGGTACCTCAGGTAAAAACTCACCGGGGACGCGCACAGGTTGACCGAAAACCAGTTCAGCCGGGGAAGAGCTCAGGTCCTCTTTGGTTGCGGTACGTAAACCCAACAAAACCCAGGGAAGACGGTCAATCCAGTTGTCACCGGTCAATGCAGCACGCAGTGCAGCTTTCAATGATCTGTGAAACCGTTCACACAAACCATTAGCTTGGGGGTTGTAAGCGGTGGTCCTGTGAACGTTAGTCCCCAGACTCTTGGCCATGGTAGACCAAAGTTCAGAAACAAACTGCGGGCCCCGGTCTGATGTAATGTCTGAAGGGGGGCCGAAACGCGCCACCCAGGTAGACAAAAATGCCCGGGCCACCACTGCAGATGTCGTGGATGTCAAAGGAACCACCTCAGGCCACCTGGTGGTCCGGTCTATCATAGTCAGCAGATGAGTAAAACCTTGTGATGGAGGCAGAGGGCCCACCAGGTCTACGTGCACATGATCAAACCGCCGACCTGGGATGGAGAAGGGTTCCAAAGGTGCTTTGGTGTGCCTGTTAACCTTAGCGCGCTGGCATGGGACACACGCTGCTGCCCACTCCTTAACTGCTTTACGCAGACCGGGCCAAACAAACTTTGAACTGACCAGTTTCACCGAGGCTCTAACACCTGGATGAGAAAGGGAATGTAAGGAGTCAAAAACGCGGCGTCGCCATGAAACTGGAACCAGGGGGCGGGGCCTGCCAGTAGAAACATCACAGAGCAGGAGGGGACCTCCGTCATTCACCTGCCGTTCCTCCAACTCGAGGCCCGTGGGCCCGGACTGGAGCTCGAGTATTTCTGCGTCGCTACGTTGGTCCGCAGCCATAGCAGAAAAATCGATGCCAACGTATACGGGAGAGATCAGCACCCGGGAGAGACAGTCGGCCACCACGTTGGATTTTCCAGCCACATGCTGAATGTCTGTAGTAAATTCAGACACCGCTGCGAGGTGGCGTTGCTGGCGAGCAGACCAGGGGTCAGAAATTTTTGACATCGCAAACACCAAGGGTTTGTGGTCAACATATGCAGTGAACCGGCGGCCCTCCAGGAAAAACCTGAAATGGCGTGTGGCCAGGTAAAGCGCCAGCAACTCTCTGTCAAAAACACTGTATTTCAGCTCATTGTCCCGCAGCGTACGGCTGAAAAATGCAAGCGGCTGCCAAACCCCGGAAACCTGCTGTTCTAACACAGCCCCCACCGCAACATCAGATGCGTCGGTTGTTAAAGCTATTTGCGCCGCTGGGGATGGATGGGCCAAAAGGGCAGCAGTGGCCAGTGCAGCTTTAGCATCACCAAATGCCTGTAGGCGTTCTGGTGTCCAGTCCACGCTGTCGTTGGGCTTTTTCTTTTTCAGCGCTCCATAGAGCGGACGCAGCAGTTGTGCTGCCCTGGGGAGGAAACGGTTATAGAAGTTAACCATTCCCAAAAATTCTTGTAGCGCTTTAACAGACTGGGGCTGTGGGAAATCTGACACCGCCTGCACTTTGTTTGGTAACGGGACGGCACCACTTGCAGAAATGCGGTGGCCCAAAAAGTCAATGACTGGCAGCCCAAACTGGCATTTCGCTGTATTTACAATCAGGCCATGTGCTGCCAGGCGCTGAAAAACCTCACGGAGGTGGGACAAGTGCTGCTCAGCCGAGCTGCTAGCCACCAGGACGTCATCCAGGTACACAAATACGAAGGACAGACCCCTTAGGACTGAATCCATCAACCGCTGAAATGTTTGTGCTGCACCTTTAAGACCAAAAGGCATGCGCAAAAACTCAAAAAGGCCGAAAGGCGTGATAACAGCGGTCTTAGGGACATCCTCCACATGCACAGGAACCTGGTGGTACCCCCGTACTAAATCTACTTTAGAAAAAATGGAGGTCCCAGCCAGGTGCACTGAAAAATCCTGGATGTGGGGGATGGGATAACGATCGTTCTCTGTGATGTTATTAAGGCGGCGGAAATCCCCACATGGACGCCATTTGCCATCTGCCTTGGGCACCATGTGGAGGGGGGAGGCCCACGGACTGTTTGAGCGCTGCACGATGCCTAAACGCTCCATGTTAGCAAACTCTTCCTGTGCTATTGCTAGCTTAGTAGCATCGAGGCGGCGTGCACGTGCGAACACCGGGGGGCCCGTTGTGGGAATATAATGTTCGACCCCATGTTTTGTGTTTGCAAAATCAGGAACAGTCAGCGAGGGGAATTCAGACAATAAACGCTGAAACACATTACCCGAAGCTAAAAAGTTAGCATGCATTAAAGGCCCAGCTCCTCGCGTCTCACAAGGCAGTGACGAAAAAGACACAGCGTCGATCAAACGTCTGTTAGCTAAATCAACCAGGAGCCCGTGAGCACAAAGAAAATCAGCCCCTAAAATAGGGACTGAGCTAGCAGCTACCACAAAGTTCCACTGGAAGTCCCGTTCATGGAAACGAACAGTCACCAACCTTTCGCCAAACGTCTTGATGGGATAGCCGTTAGCCGCGGTTAGCTGCGGCCCGCAGCCTTCTGCTAACCTGTCGGAGCCAGTCGGGGGAACGAGGCTCTTCTGCGAGCCGGAGTCCACCAGGAACCGCCTCCCCGACCTCGAGTCTTCAATGAAAAGCAGCCTTTCCTTGTCGCCAACGGCCGCGACTGCTAGCGGGCGCTGGCGCTGTCGTTTCCCTGCGGCTTGAAACTGCACGGTGGGACGCACCGTCGTGCTTTGGCGCCAAAACGCTGGTGGAAGAAACAAAAGGCAGCTCCTGACCGCCTGCGGGCGACCCCTGCTACGACCACTGGCTCGTCCGGCGCTGAGGGCGATGCTTGAAGCTCGGGCGCCGCTGGAGATCCGGGGACCGCCGCTTGGACCGCGAACGTCCTCGCAGCCAGCAGGATGCGGTCGGCTTCGCGGGCCAGCGAGCGGTAATCCTTCTGCTGCAGAAACGGGGAGTTGGCCAGGGCTGTGCGCACTGGAGCCGGAAGCCGGCGGAGGAAGAGGTGTAGAAAGAGAAACTCACAGTCAGCTGAACCCCTCAACGACAACATTCCTTCCATGAGCTCAAGAGCTGTGCCATCGCCCAAATCGGAGAGGGAAAACAGTTTCTCGGCGCGCTCCGCGTCCGAGAGCGTGTAACGCTGCAGAAGGAGCTCCTTGAGGGCGTCGTATTTTCCTTGTGCAGGAGGGTCTTCGAGCAGGCTCATTACCCGCTGGGTGGACAATGGGTCCAGTGAAGCGACCACATGGTGGTATTTGGTGTCGTCTGCAGAGATCCCGCGAAGAGCGAACTGTGATTCGACGTGGGCGAACCACGACCGAGGTGCGTGCAGCCAGAAGTCCGGGATTTTAACGGCCACCGCAAAAGCGAGCGGGGCCGCCGGTGGAGGTTCCACAGCAGCGGACAGCTGAAGAGAGCTGGCTTGACCTTCGGATGTCGTCATTTCAATTCACAAGGGTCACCAGTGTAGGAGGTGGTGAAGAGACGACACAGGAGACGGGATACAGTTCTTCACTTTTAATCAACTCCTACTACAAACTGGCGGGAAAACCACCCNACCTTTAAGACCAAAAGGCATGCGCAAAAACTCAAAAAGGCCGAAAGGCGTGATAACAGCGGTCTTAGGGACATCCTCCACATGCACAGGAACCTGGTGGTACCCCCGTACTAAATCTACTTTAGAAAAAATGGAGGTCCCAGCCAGGTGCACTGAAAAATCCTGGATGTGGGGGATGGGATAACGATCGTTCTCTGTGATGTTATTAAGGCGGCGGAAATCCCCACATGGACGCCATTTGCCATCTGCCTTGGGCACCATGTGGAGGGGGGAGGCCCACGGACTGTTTGAGCGCTGCACGATGCCTAAACGCTCCATGTTAGCAAACTCTTCCTGTGCTATTGCTAGCTTAGTAGCATCGAGGCGGCGTGCACGTGCGAACACCGGGGGGCCCGTTGTGGGAATATAATGTTCGACCCCATGTTTTGTGTTTGCAAAATCAGGAACAGTCAGCGAGGGGAATTCAGACAATAAACGCTGAAACACATTACCCGAAGCTAAAAAGTTAGCATGCATTAAAGGCCCAGCTCCTCGCGTCTCACAAGGCAGTGACGAAAAAGACACAGCGTCGATCAAACGTCTGTTAGCTAAATCAACCAGGAGCCCGTGAGCACAAAGAAAATCAGCCCCTAAAATAGGGACTGAGCTAGCAGCTACCACAAAGTTCCACTGGAAGTCCCGTTCATGGAAACGAACAGTCACCAACCTTTCGCCAAACGTCTTGATGGGATAGCCGTTAGCCGCGGTTAGCTGCGGCCCGCAGCCTTCTGCTAACCTGTCGGAGCCAGTCGGGGGAACGAGGCTCTTCTGCGAGCCGGAGTCCACCAGGAACCGCCTCCCCGACCTCGAGTCTTCAATGAAAAGCAGCCTTTCCTTGTCGCCAACGGCCGCGACTGCTAGCGGGCGCTGGCGCTGTCGTTTCCCTGCGGCTTGAAACTGCACGGTGGGACGCACCGTCGTGCTTTGGCGCCAAAACGCTGGTGGAAGAAACAAAAGGCAGCTCCTGACCGCCTGCGGGCGACCCCCGCTACGACCACTGGCTCGTCCGGCGCTGAGGGCGATGCTTGAAGCTCGGGCGCCGCTGGAGATCCGGGGACCGCCGCTTGGACCGCGAACGTCCTCGCAGCCAGCAGGATGCGGTCGGCTTCGCGGGCCAGCGAGCGGTAATCCTTCTGCTGCAGAAACGGGGAGTTGGCCAGGGCTGTGCGCACTGGAGCCGGAAGCCGGCGGAGGAAGAGGTGTAGAAAGAGAAACTCACAGTCAGCTGAACCCCTCAAAGACAACATTCCTTCCATGAGCTCAAGAGCTGTGCCATCGCCCAAATCGGAGAGGGAAAACAGTTTCTCGGCGCGCTCCGCGTCCGAGAGCGTGTAACGCTGCAGAAGGAGCTCCTTGAGGGCGTCGTATTTTCCTTGTGCAGGAGGGTCTTCGAGCAGGCTCATTACCCGCTGGGTGGACAATGGGTCCAGTGAAGCGACCACATGGTGGTATTTGGTGTCGTCTGCAGAGATCCCGCGAAGAGCGAACTGTGATTCGACGTGGGCGAACCACGACCGAGGTGCGTGCAGCCAGAAGTCCGGGATTTTAACGGCCACCGCAAAAGCGAGCGGGGCCGCCGGTGGAGGTTCCACAGCAGCGGACAGCTGAAGAGAGCTGGCTTGACCTTCGGATGTCGTCATTTCAATTCACAAGGGTCACCAGTGTAGGAGGTGGTGAAGAGACGACACAGGAGACGGGATACAGTTCTTCACTTTTAATCAACTCCTACTAAACTGGCGGGAAAACCACCCAACACCGCCTTATATACCAACACAACATCCGGTCCTCTGGACCTTTCACAATAAAAGCATCCTGTAACACATTCGGTCCACTGGGTGTGAGTAGAGCCCCCTAGTGGTCCACCACAGAACTTCAATAACTTCAGTTGATAAAATAATGTACTTGATGGATGACAGTAATGTTTTCTAGTGATAATTCTTACAGCTCTTTTCTGTAATACAAAAATAGGCTTTGTGATTGTTTTACACACATTCCCCCAAACATCAATACAATAGATTAAGTGTGGAACAATGATTGTGTTATACAACAAATACAGAGCTTTATCATTCAATAGGTCTCTGACTTTGTACAGTACTGCAATCGATTTAGCTATTTTTATTCTTACAGAATGTATGTGTTGTTTCCATGTCAGTTTGTCATCAATGATAACACCCAAAAACTTCACCTCACTCACTCTACAAATCTCAACACCCTCAATTTTGAGTGGAACATCAACAGTTTTCTTTTTATTACTGAATATCATATAATTAGTTTTTTCTAGATTTAATGATAATTTATTGATTTTAAACCAAGTTTGTATTTTGACAAATTCTGTCTTCATCAATTCCAACATTTGTTCTACATCTTCACCTAAACAGAAAAACTTGGTATCATCAGCAAAAAGTACAGATTTAAGGAGTCCTGACACATTTACCAAATCATTCACATATAAAATAAATAGCTTTGGGCCAAGTACAGAGCCTTGGGGAACGCCACATGTGATATTACAGAGGTCAGATCTTACATCATTTATTTGTACAAATTGTTTCCTATCTTTTAAGTAGCTAGATACCCACTGTAATGCTGGTCCTCTAATACCATATTTGTTCAGTTTTTCAAGGAGAATGGTGTGATCAATAGTATCGAATGCTTTTTTTAAATCAACAAAAATACTGACACAATATTGTTTTTGATCGACAGCAGTAGTTATTTGTTCCATTAATTCCATGAGAGCCATTGATGTAGAGTTTTTTGCTCTGAACCCATACTGACTGTTGCTTAGAATATTTTGTTTATCTATAAATTGATCTAGTCTGTTTACAAATAGTTTTTCAAGAATTTTTGAAAACTGTGGTAACAAGGATATAGGTCTATAATTGTTGAACACACATTTATCACCATTTTTAAAAAGAGGAACTACCTTAGCTACTTTCATATTATCTGGAAATATTCCTGTTGAAAATGATAAATTACATATATATGTAAACGGCTCAATAACATGGCTCATTATGTCCTTTACAAACATCATGTCCACCCAGTCTTTTGATCTCTAAATAAATAAAGGTCTAATAAAAAGTACTGTACACCTATATGTCTTTGCAGGAGGTGGGGTGTATATACAGTATATATATATATATATTGTAATGCCGGCCACACTGCAGATGGAGTCCAGTCAAACTGAGGTTTTATTTAGAACAGGGAAGAGCTGCTATCACTGAGGCTACAGCTCACGCCTCAAAAAGAACATGCAGAGGCGGTCCTAGCCTATTTGGCGCCCTGGGCGAGCAACCCCAACGCCCCCCCCCCGGCCGCTAGATTGCCAGTGGCGGTCCTCTCTCAGAAAATTTTGAATAAAATAGATGCCATTTCCTGCATTTTGGTGATTCTGGTGTATTTTAATGGGTTGTTCAACATCTAGTTTTACCTACATATATAATCTATTCAATAACTATTTTAGAGTTAATGGCAGAACAAGAAGTAGCCTGAGACAAACATGTAGCATTAACACATTATGAACATTACTCAAAAATTGTTTCCATAAGAACATTATCAAATATTTTATATGAACAGTAAGATACTAGCAATAACAGCATTGTGAGAGGTGGACAGTTGAACACGGAGGCCTCCACCTCTGTTTAATGATGGACGGTTTCTTTTCACAAAGATGGCCTCCTTTACTCCTCTCTCAAACCATCGTTCCTCTCTATCAAGGAGGAAAGATGACTGAGTTTGTCACAGCTCCTCAGACTGAAGAAGTCTTTTTGATACAAAGAAGAATCTGTCCAGAGGACTACATTTATTGAGCCTGCATCAGAACAATAATCTGTAAAGATTTAGTACATTTTATACGGAAAACTAATTTTGATTTAACCAATTAATATATTTTCAATGGCAAAATATGCAGGTTTATTTCATATTTCTGTCATACTATTCCCTTTCATTGCTTTATGCATTTATTATCTTACTTTTAATGATAAAAATATAATGAGTCACTACTGTTGTTTAGAAAGTGTTTATATTACTAATGCTTGTTCACACACAGTTGGAACAGCTCACCTGTTCCTTCATACTGACAGGAACAATCCCCTCATCACTCCTGGCTCTAAATCACATTAAAAAATTGTCATAATTGCACAAATCTCCCCTTTTTACCAAGACTTTTGATCAATTCAGGCCAATTTCATTAGAGAGTTGAATCATCTGACATCTCAGGGCACTTTTCATATAGAGCAGGTCTTCACCAGACTCATATATTATTTAAATTATTTAACAGAATGTTATGTCACAATGCCACACACCACAAAATTAAGTGACTTCATAATTAACTTGAACTGTGGTTTGCAGCAAAGTTCAACAGCTGTGTCTGTTTTCCTTCTCTTCTCTGCACCACCCTTACTTTTCCTCCCTTCCATGATCTTTTCACTGACCGCACGTAGTGTCACCTTCGCGCACCTAACTGAAACGAAAGTGAAAGTGGAAAAGTGCACGGTGCCCCAGCAGCTGCTGTGGTGATTAAACTGAGGACATGTGAATAAATGAAGGGTGGGGCGGCACAGGAGCAGTGCAGTAGTGGTGTTCTGTGTTATGTTGTTAAAAACAAAAGTTGTAAAAGATTAAAAATAAATAAAAAATAATCGAGGCGCAGTGTCTCTCCTTCTTCTTCTGCTTTGCCGCCCCCTGCTGGACTGCGCCCAGGGCAACAGACCATATTGCCCATAGGGAGGACCGCCTCTGAGAACATGCGTACAACACGCGAACGAACTCACTGCTAGCTGTCCGCACACACTCTTCTAGCCGAACGCTCTTCTTCGTCTCCCTTTTTCCGGTCGCTCACTCCCTGCTCTACCCCTCCCTTACCCACATGACCAGTCCAACACATGAGGGCGGGAGCCAACTGAATCATATGGGAGAAGTCCCTGACATCCCACATACAAACGAAGGAACACAAATACAACTCCCCAACAAATACACAGAACCAAACACAGGGTCGTTACACAACCCCCCCACTACAGAGTCCCACAAGGGGACGAACAAAGTCATCAGACCGTCTTGGGGCCCTCCTCATCCGTTGTGGGCGAGCTCCCAGCGGCACTCCTGACTCTGCGGCTGGGACCTCGTTCGACGGCAGTGATAAGGCTTCTGGGGAGGTTGACGGACCCACCCGAGATCCCGACCATTGGCCTTCTGGGGGCTGCGGTGAATACCTGCCTTGATAGGGCACTTTGAGATTTTTATTAATGAAAAGTGCGGTATAAATTTAATTCATTATTATTATTATTATTATTATTAGGGGGCCAACCTGTCCCTGTGCAGAGCTACACTTCTCCTGTTCTGGGGCATCTGCACTCTGTAGACCACCTCCCACAGGTGCTCCAACACTCTGCAGGGACCCACACACTGACTGTCCAGTTTGAAGCACTGTCCCTTTTTCCTACGAGGGTTGTGCAGTGTCGGCCCTTCGCTCTTACATCATAGTTCCGTTTCTGGCACAGGCCCGCTTGCTCCTGTTACCTCCGAGCAAATGCATGGGCTGTCTCTAACCTGTTTGAGCATGGTAGGGGGCCCATGATGTCCACGGCCACTCGCTCCATTGGGGCTCCTAAAACAAACTGTTGTGGGCGTGAGACTGACCTGTCGGCCCCTTCCGTGCTGTACAGAGGTCACAACAGCGGCAGAAATCCTCCACATCCCTCCTGCACTGGCCCCAGTAAAACCCCTGTCAGAGGCGGCGGAGTCTTTGTAACGCCAAAATGTCCAGACCCAGATGCTCCATGCATGCCCTACAGGACTACGTCTTTCAGGCCTTTCGGGACTACAATCTGCCACCGCTCCTCACCCGTGGAGGGGTCCTTCTATGACCTCTGTAGCACCCTGTCTTCCAGATGCAGAGCCTCAAACTTGGACCACAACCCTTTAGTTGCCCGCGAGAGCCCAGCAACCTCCTCCCATGGTGGCTTCAGTTGTCTCTCCATCCATTGCAACACAGGCTGGATATCGGGGTCCTGTTCCTGTTTGTGCCTCCAGCTGTCTGTGCCAACCACCTGAAGCCCTCTGCAGATTACCGAGTCACTCTGGCTTGATCCTCGACGGCTCCGATGCGTCTCTCGCCTTGTCCCACAGTAGCGCCTCTCAGCTTTGTTAAAAGCCCTGCTGAAATACCCCACCACTCTCTCGCCCTCTTTCCCCTGCTGGGACCAGACCCCCCTAGCCCCACGTCACTTGCATCCATGTCGAGGATGAAGGGAGGGGAGGGAGGGGTTTGCAGGAGTGAGGACTGGGGACTCAGTCAGAGTTTGCCGCAGACGGCCAAACGCTCCCTGGCACTGTTCAGTCAACACATAGTCTTGGTTCTTCTGGGGCACCCACACTGGGGGTATAGGACTCACAGGTGCGGGAGCCATGGTGGCAGCAATCTGGCTGGGCTGAGGTGAGATGTACTTGACAACTGTAACCTGAGGTTCTGTGTAGCAGGCCACAGGACCCATAAGAACGTGATCAGGAGCTGTTGGTAACTGTGGAATGAGAGGGCCCTCCTTAAAACTCCATGTCCCCACACCTAAATCCAACTGGCACCCCGCAGCCCTTAAAAAGTCCAGCCCCAATATGCACATGTCCTGCACCTCTGCTACCCACACAGGGTGGGTGATAGATCGGCCACCCACATTGACAGTCATTGTCCCCCTCCCCTTCATATGTGCCATGTCCCCTGTGACTGTGCACAGCTACACTGTGGTGGGTTGGATCAGAGTCCAGTCTAGTACTACTGTACATCAGGCCTCACTAGCGTTACCGTGGAACCAGTGTCAATCAGGGTCATGCATGGGATCCCTTCCACAGAGACTGGGACATAACAAAAGTCCCCAACACACGTGCAACCAACCACCACAACCCTGGTCGCTTGGTCTGGGGCTGAGTCCGTTCCAGAGGAATTCTGGGCTAGGGCCCCCTGTCTGAGCTGTTGGGTCCCGCCCGCTGGCGATGAAGGTGTGGGGACTACAGTAGGGATCTGCGATTCCTCCCTCCCGTAGACCCTGTGTCGTTTCCCTACATCTTGACTGTTTTAGGACACCGCCTCAGGAGGTGTCCCAGTTGGCCACAGCCCCAACAAAGGGCTGGGGGAATAGAGGGGTCTCGCGTCGACTGTAGCGCCACCGCTCTGATCATTTCTGTCAACTCTGAGACACAAGCTGGTTTCCCCTGGTTCAGCTCTGCTCCCTCTGCAGATCTGCATGCCGGTAGCTGTTCTCTCTGGTTGTTTCCTGCTGCTACTCCCAGCAAACACTCATTCTCCACTGCTAAGTCCAATGCGTCTTGCAAGGATCTGGAGTGCATCAGCTGAACCTGCCCACACAGATCCGGTGGTGCCAGGGCTCTGATGAACTGATCATTCGCTAGTTCGTTCTGAACCCATGACTGCATGTGTGAATAGGCTATGCGTGTGAGGCTCTCAATGTCGTTAGCCAAAGCACGCAAGGGTTTACCCGGCAACCTGCTTCTGTTGCTGAGCTTATTTAAAAAAATGTCTGGTTGCACACATTGACCAAACCGCCTCTTAGAGTTCCGACTAGGGCATCATAGTCTTCTCTGTCCTCTGAGCCTAGCAGCAACAGGCAGTCCAGTGCATCGTCTTGTAGGCAGAGAGCCAGCTGCAGGGCTTTATGCTCCGCTGTCCACTTCCCTGCATGAGCCAGCAGCTCAAACTATGCATGGAAGGCCTCCCAGCTGGACCTACCAGAGTACTTGGGCGTCTTCAACGGGACAGTGACGTTATGGACGACACTTTCGTCGTAACTGTCATGGCTGCCACCATGTGCGCTAGCAAAGTTTTTTGGCGCTCTTTTAGAAAATGGCGTCGACGGCCCCGCCTCCTCGCCGATCCCCAGCCCTGCCACGGTAGCCATCCTCACAGCAGAGCTACGCAGAGAAGCCTTCGCCCAATCTATTTTATCGGACTCCTCTCTCCAGGCCTCCCCGTCCTCTACTCTCTCCGCTTTAACTCTTAATTGGGAAAACGCTCCGTCCATGACGCTGATGTCGCAGGTGGAGGCGACGAGCTGGCAGTACTCACTCGGTTTGACGTGATGGTTTACTTCTGACACCAATGTAATGATGGCCACAGTGCAGACGGAGTCCAGTCAAACGGAGGTTTTATTTAGAACAGGGAAGAGCTGCTATCACTGAGGCTACAGCTCACGCCTCAAAAAGAACACGTGTACAACACGCGAACAAACTCACTACTAGCTGCCCGCACACACTCTGCTAGCCGAACGCTCTTCTTCGTCTCCCTTTTTCCAGTCACTCACTCCCTGCTCTACCCCTCCCCTACCCACATGACCAGTCCAACACATGAGGACGGGAGTCAACAGAATCATATGGGAGAAGTCCCTGACATCCCACACACAAACGAAGGAACACAACTACAATTCCCCAACAAATACACAGAACCAAACACAGGGTCCAGTGATAGCATAGTTACATTGAAAAAGTAACTTAGTTAAGTTACTGATTAGTCCTTGGGAAAAGTAAATTAGTTAAGTTACTGATTACTTGATTTGGAAAGTAACTAAGTTAGATTACTAAGTTACTTTATTAGTTACTTTCAGCAGCTGCTGACAAGAACCCTCTGTCACAATACATAAAAAATGTAAATGTATTAATAAAATAATTACTAATAAAAAATATTCAAAAAACAAAATAGTCTTTCTTGACTTCATTAAACATAAATACTGTACTTGTTTTTATAAAACATAAAATAGTCTGAGTTCATTAAACATAAAGACTTTTTATAAAAAATAAGGTAGTATTTCTTGATTTCAATATCATAAATGAAGGTTGAATGAACAAAGAAATACTTGCTTTATATAAAAAATAGTGTCTTTCTTGACTTCACTAAACAAATTTTTTTTTTACAAAAAAGACTTGTAAAATGTTTATTTTGAAAATGTGGCAAGTAAACAATATGTTTGTATAAAAATAAATAAAAGCATGAGCCACTGGCCAAAAGGATGGCCCAGCACAGAAGATTAACATCATCAGGTCAGGACTCCGCGGTCTACACTCATCTCCAGGCCAGAGGTCACTCTTTCAGGGATGAAGATGTTCACATCCTTTTTTATTTTTATTTTTTTATTTTTTTCCATTTATAGATGGCCTCCCTTCACACCTTATAGCCATCCTCTCACTCCAATATGTATTTTTTATTTTTTATTTTTTTTAGAGAGAGAAAGAAAGAAAGAAAGAAAGTAAGACAACAGAACAATTATCCACAAAAAGAGCACAAGGCAAACACACCAAACCTCCGTCCACAATCCTGCAAAGCACATGACAGAACACAGCAACGAAACATACAAGCATAAAGACTAATAATATTCATGACCTTGCAGTAGAATTCTATAAATACACATACCCATACCTACAAATATATATACAGTATACATACATATACATTTATATTCATTCATATACCCATCTACATATCTGCATATATCTACATATACATCCCTGCATCCAATTGTGTGTGGTTGTGAGCATGCATAAGTGAATAAGGTTCCTCCAATAGAACATTTAGCAGCGACTGTGAAGCATCAGAGATCCGTCCCCCCAAAGCCCGAGACAGACGAAGGGGCGATCAAAGCCCAAGACCCCAGGAAGGACCCCGAGCCCAGAGTCCCCAGGACCACCCGAACAGGACGAGCCACTCGTCCACTCCCCAGATCCGACCAAGGGGAAGAACCGGACGAACCCCACCAGCGACCACACACAATGACCCCCCGGGGTCAACCGCGACAAACACACAGGCCCCCGCCGGAGCCCGCTGCACCGACGTGTTCACATCCTTGATAGAGAGGAACGATGGTTTGAGAGGAGTAAAGGAGGTCATCTTTGTGAAAAGAAACCGTCCATCTTTAAACAAAGGTGGAGGCCTCCAGGTTCAACTGTCTCCCTCTTACAATGCTGTTTTTGCTAGTATCACTCAGCCCTCTGTGAATAGCAAACAACCATCAGGGTGCTAACTATCCATTGTTAGGCTGATGGTCCTCCTTGATCATGTGAGCAGCTGGTTTCAGCTGTCAGCAGCAAACTGGTTGATCCACTGTGAGAGGGTGCTATTTATAAGATTGAGATGAATACAGCATCTCAGACTGAGGAAGTCTTTTGGACGAAAGATAAAACGTTTCTACAATTTTTTTTTTTGCTTTGTTTTGTTTTTTGAATGTCCAGAGGACCAGACTTAGCTTTTTTAGATTTTTCTACCTGGATTATTGAGCATGCATCAGGGTCATCATCACAGACTTCTTAGCTGCAATTGATCTCTGATGGATTTCCCTGAAGAGGAAGAAGACAGCTGCTAACTCTGTTCCAGACTGGAAATGAAACACAAAGAGGTTAAAAAAAATAAAAAGAGTTAATAAGATTATAATTTTAAATTAAAAAGGTTAATTATATATAATAATAATAAAAGAACAATACCTCTTCTTGAACGGTTGTGGTGGTTGAATCTCTCGGTCATCATCATCATCATCGTCCTTAGGTGTCCTGAAAGGCGCTTTTAAATAAAATGATGATTATTATTATTATATTATCATCAGGGCAGGGATGTAGTCAGCTCCAGGACTTGTTGACACTATCAGTTTTAGCTTTTTCATAAAGTGATGAACTTTTTGGCTTAAGTGTTGACATGATGGACGTGATGGAAGACGTGGTAGCGAAGCTCAGTTAATTTAAAGCCTGCACATCAACAACATTTCAGACGTAGATCCAGAGCTTTAAAAAGTCCTACAGCTTGTGTTATTGATCTGGACTGATCTGAATTACCTGATGAAGGTTGTAAATGCTGCTGCTGTTAGCGGTGTTTCTGTATCAGCTGCTGTTTTTTGTTCATGTTCGGATCACGTCGTTAAGTCCGTTCAAGATAGACATGTTGTCTGCTACAGATCCAGTCTCCGTGAAACAAAGCCCACACACAGTTTTGGATGTGCGCTCGTCTTTTAACAAGAAAGCCACAACGTTCCTAAACAAACAGGAGACCGCAGCGAGATGCTAACGCATGCTACAAGATAATAACACCGGTCGCATAGACCGACGTCACTCCTTGAGTCTTTTTTTTAATCGCTCCCCCCGAGAGCCGAGACGCATTGACGAAATAAAATAAAATTATAGTTCTACAGAAAATGACAAAAAAAGGAATGCACAATAATTTGGAGTAGGGATGTCCCGATCAGGTTTTTTTGACCCCGAGTCCGAGTCCGAGTCCTTTAATTTGAGGATCGGCCGATACCGAGTCCCGATCCGATACTTCTAAAATACATTTTTAAAATGCAGAAAAAAAAAGAAACAGATCCAGATGTCCCTTAATTTTTATTTTATTTACCTTAACATTTAACAGAGTACTTCTGTGAGGTAGATTGAACAAATCAAGTAATAAGATAAAAAAAAAAAAAATCTTCACATTAAAGTTTAGTGCAACCGTATGAAATAAAAATGTCTAATTTAAAATAAGCAGCTCAACTTAAAATACTCAGCAGGCATGTAAACAAATAAACTTAAAGTGTCAGTCTTATAAAATAAGGCTGTGAGGTAGCTTGAACAATCAAGTAAGAAGAAATAAATTCTTCACATTGAAGTTTAGTCCAACAGTATGAAATAAAAATGTCTAATTTAAAATAAGCAGCCCAACTTAAAATACTGAGCAGGCATGTAAACAAATAAGAAACTTAAAGTGTCAGATTTATAAAATAAGTCTAGTAACATGCTTTTCTGAACAGCACTCCTTAATTCTCCTCCTGTGGCTTCACAGAAGGAAGTGTATGTTTTTCTTTATGAAAACCAGCATCTCCACCTTTTCAGGTTTGAGTCTGTTCCTGTGCTCATCCAGGATATTAGCAACAGCACTGAACAGTCTCTCACTGTCCACAGAGCTACAAGGAGCACATAGGTACTGGGTTGCAACAGCAGCCATGGAGGGGAACTGATCAGCATGTTCTTTCCAGTACTGAAGTGGGTTGCTTTTCTTAGGGGTGGTTTGCTCTGAGAGGAAGGTCTGTACCTGCACTTCTGCTGATGTGCTACTCACGGAACGGGCCTGTGACTGCCTCTCTTGTAAGATTTCCTCAAAGGTGCTGTCCAGGCTGCTGCTTGCTTCACTCCGTGGTGCCTTGCTTACTGGCTCTGCTGCAGTCCCTCCTTCCTCTAGCACTGGTGCACTGGTGGCTCTCGTTGCCACTTCCTGGATGAGGTGTTCCTTTGCAAGTGTCATGTTGGCTGACTTTGTGAAGAAACTAAAAATACACAAAAATAACACACTTTTAAAAACAACATAGGACAAGAGATGCCACATAGCACAGCTCCTCAGTTAGGTCACTGCCTTGATTAATAATAAACAATTAAAAATCTAACTATAGAACCAAATGTTAACAAAAAGGGAAATGAACAAATAAATTGGCTTAATATTGGCGTTGGCTGGTAATGATTTGACTTTATATAAACTTAATGTACAAAAGCTGCATTGTAATTTTACTGTACTTGCCGATCTTTGTATCTGGGATCTATAAGAGTGGCGATGTAGAAGAGTGGCTCAGTTTCAACATCAGCAAAGCGTTTTTCGACTGCCTCAAGAAGAGTCCTCTTCATGGTCTTGATTCCCTGCTCCTCATCCTCCTCCCGAGACAGAATACGTTTGAGGACTAATGAATGAATGAATGAATGAATGGTTAGTTTCAAACAATATCAATAAATGTTACAATATAAATAAAAATACAAATGACCTGTTATGGCAGGGATCACATCAGCTGCACTTGCAGTCTCTCTGCTCACATCCCTGGTCAGCTGTTCAAAGGGGGCAAGCACATCAGCTGTCTTCTTCATCAGTTCCCACTGACTGGCTGTCAGTGTTGCAGGTAAAGTGCGCTCAGCTGCAAAGACACTGAGAGCCCGTCTTTGTTCTAGTAGGCTCTGCAACATGTAGAGACTGCTATTCCATCTCGTCTGAATATGAAAAGAGCAGAAGTGAAGTACAGTATTAGCAACCTATGAGTGTATGACAATAAATAAGAGTGGTGGGATAATGTTATGAGAGGGATCTCACCTTCACGTCTTGTTGTAGGCGTTTTATATCCATTTTCAGGTCCATCTGGATGTCTTCAAGGCGAGAGTAGGCCAGTGGTGAGTGTTTGAAATGGCCTACAATCTTCCTCGCGTTGGCCAGGGTGTCTGCCACACTGCGCTGGGAAAGCAGGCCCTCATGCACGCAGAGTTGGCAAGAATGTGCGACACAACCCACACTCCACACTCCCATACTCCCCATAGCTTTCTTCATATTTGCAGCGTTGTCACGCAAAATGACGTGGACCCGTTGCTTATCGATTCCCCAGTTGTTTAGCATCTTTTCCATCTCCTGCTGGATGCGCTCTGCTGTGTGGGATCCACGAAACTCCTGGGCATGCAGGGTCGCACGACGTAAAACAAAACTAGAGTCAATCCATTGTGCTGTGAGGCTTAGTAGTGACATGGGAGACACAGACGAACTCCAGATGTCTGTGGTAAACGAAACATGGGGCACGTCTGATAACATGTCCTGTAGTTTGTTATGAATTTTATTTTGAAGCGCTGGCAGTGATTTCTCTGTGAAATAGTGGCGAGAGGGCGTTTCATAACGGGGCTCTAAGTACTCCATAAGCATAAGGAATCCCGGGTCTTCTACAAGAGCGAATGGCTGGTCACTCATTGCAATCATCTGTGCTATCTTAGCTGTGATGCCCTGCGCCTTCGCACTGTCACGGGGCATTTTTTCTTTCCTCTTTAAAGTCTCTTGCAGCGTGAGCTGGCTCGTCTTCGGCTGAGTTGTCTGGTTAAACTCAGTATATTGTGTCGGGTGTTTGTTTCTGAGGTGTCTAATTAGGTTTGTTGTGTTAAATGCTGCCTTTTCCTTACCTCCTCTTGAAATACGAACTTTACAAATCGTACAGTTTGCAAACGCAATATCTTCGTCATCCACTTTGAAAAATCTCCACACGACAGACATTGTTGACTCCACTTCAAGCTAATGCCGCGTTCCGCTTCTTTTTTACGACAGTCACTGCTTTACGGCAGGCGTTGCTGCAAAAATATTGTGCACGTTTTGTTTCGAGACAATTTGACTCTGTAACTCAACATACAGTTAATATAATATTCCCGTTTGTGTTTAGAATAAATATACACATATATATCCGATCCCTGATCGGTGTGTAACGCCCGAGTCGAGTCGAGTCTGAAGTCACGTGATCGGGACCCGGTTTTCGATCACGTGATCGGATCGGGACATCCCTAATTTGGAGTAACTTTAATCTGATTACTGGATTTTGAAATAGCAACGCGTTAGATTACATGTTACTAAAAAAGTGGTCCGACCAGAGTAAAGCGTTACAAAGTAACGCGTTACTGACATCACTGGTTGTTACAATATACATGCATATACTGTATATACAATTATACAGTATATAATATATATATGTAAATGCACACACACACACACACACACACATATATATATATA
>JBBPBX010034772.1:0-32418 GCA_038048925.1 Garcialebias charrua
CCGCTTCTTCCTTCTTGGGTCATGGGGTCACTGGTGTCCATAACCATCTATCACTAGCTGTGTTTCCATCCATTTTCATTTCGAATTTTGAGCTACCTCGCAAATATGTAAATACAAATTAATGCAGATCAGAAGTGTTTCCATCTACTGGCTTGAAGCGCTTCTTCCAAGCCGCGCACAGCGTCATTACGTCAGACGTCAGCGTCATTACGTCAGACGTCAGCGTCATTACGTCAGACGTCAGCACTGCGCATGTCTACAGTAAACAGGAAGTAGCGGTTGAAAACAGAACCCGGCCACACATCTCGTCAAAATGGAGAGAATATTTCAGGTACGTGTTGCTATCGGGCGAGTTGTATTTATTCTGTCATGCCAACTAGTTTTAGCGATGTTACATGTTGTCCGGAGCGGAAACAGCTGATCAGTCACGTGACGTGAATGTTCGCTTCGGCAGCACGAGTCGGCAAATCTGTTTCCATCTGTCGTTGTGCGCATCTGCTCATTTTCGAACATCCCAAAAACCACCTCAAGCGAGCGTATAAACTTTTTGGCGAAGTTGAGAAAGTAAATACGGATTTTGCCGTTTCCATTAAGCTTTTCTGCTGCGATACTTCAAAATGCACAGCTAGAAACCTTGATGGAAACACGGCTACTGTGCGAGAGACGGGGGACACCCTGGACAGATCTCAGTCCATCACAGGGACACATAGAGACAAATGAGACAAACAAACTCTCCTCAGACGCCTAAGGATAGTTCAGACTTACCAATTAACTTAAAGGAGAAATGAAAAGTGTTTTTAAGCTAATAGTAGTCTAATGAAAAGCATAAAATAAGCTTGTTGAGAAAATTTCACAAGTCAAAAATGTCATCCTAACTCAAATTTAGACTTTGCAAAGTGAAAAAATTCTCATCTGGTGTTTTTGACCCCCCTCCCTCTGCTTGCTCTCCGTCCCCTGAATATGACATAGGCAGTGCAATGGTCGTCCCTCATACAGTAATATTAGTGTGTGTATCTAGTATTTTTTCAACTTTCATCATTTTGTAAACCGCCCCCTAGCTTATAGACTGTAGTTATGTTATCATTCACAAGAGTTTGTATATATTTTTTGTTTATGTAGTGTTTTGTAGTTCTGTTTGTGTTAATAAAAAAAAAATCTAGTAGTGGACAAAAAGGTTTCAGTGTGTAGCAATTAGGGATGCAGCAAAAAAAATCTATTTTTTAAAGAATCAAGATTCTTAGTCCTGGCGATTCAGAATCGATTCTAAAAGCCCCAAAATAGATTTTAAAACTTTTTTAAAATTTTATATTGTATTTTTACCGCTCCTGTGCATTCGGCCGCTGTAGAATTTTGGCCGTGTAGGGCCACCGTAGTTAGTTAGCCAGGCAGCTCCCAATGGTAGGGGTGGGCGATACTGAGAATTTTGGAATCGATCCGATACCAAGTAAATACTGTGCTAGAATCGCATACTTCGATACCGATTCCGATACTTGGGGGCGCTGTTGAGCCGCACAAAATTGAACAGTGTGAGTAACAAAATATTTGCCCATCACCTCTTTTACAACACACAGTTGTTTAAATAAAAGTCACCAGTGCAAAATAACAAAAAAGCAGCAATGTTACAAAAACATAACACTGTCAAAATCACAAAAACAGTGATAAGTGATAAACAAAAACAAAAAAAAGCGCGACAACAAAGCATCGATTCCACAGCGCTAGTATCGATTCGATACCAAGTACCACCTTGGTATCGATAGTATCGATACTAGAATCGATACGCCCACCCCTACCCAATGGAGCCTGCTAGCAAGGAGGGAGACCCTGCATGTTTCAACTTGCTCCTTCATCTTTAAAAATCATTTTAGATCCTACTATGTTCTGTGGAATACAGAGCTTAACAAGACATTGGTAACTGTTTCAGGACATTTTCAACACCCCCACTCCCATGTTAGCATACGGCGCTAGCATGCTAACGTTAGCATACGGCGCTAGCATGCTAACGTTAGCATGCGAAGGCTATTCGTATTTCCAGGATAGAAATGCCCATTAATGCACTAAATCACCAAACTGTTTTTGACAAACTAAAGTGATATCCTTCAGATTCAAAAAGGTCTTCTGCTTCCATTTTAAATGACAGACAAGAGGACAGTAATGATGGGTTTATAGCTTCAGTGTTATTGTAAGATAGCAAAGGAGGTCTTAATTGTGTCATAAAAGTGCGTCCAGAAAATTACTACAGAAATCACTGCACTTCGGCATGTAGCAGGAAAAATGTAAAAAAACTATTTCTTTAAGCTACTGACTTGAAAAAAGCATACTAAGTATGTTTATGTGTGTTGTTTACTATATGAAATTCTTGTTATATCGATTTTTTCAGATTTGATTACATTTCTCCTTTAACATGCATGTTTCTGGTCTGTGGGAGGAAACTGGAATGCGTGGAGAAGACCATATGTGCACGTGGAGAACATGCAGTCTCTTAGAGCCTCCAGACTGTTTTGAACCTGTGTCCTTCTTGCTGTGAGGCAGCAGCTTGACCATGCCAGCCAGATTTAGAACAAAGGCGTTAAATAACATTTTAACGTGACTTGTTAAATTTCAGGGGTGATTCTTCTGACAGCAGATGTGTTACATTTATTTTAATCCCAATTAAAGTGGAATTGATCCAGTTTCAAATTATCTTCAGAATCTAAAATATATCACAGGGTAATTACTGTAAGGAAAAAATAAAATGAAAATCACTGTAATGCCACTTGTAATTGGTGATGTGTGACTTACCCATGCTGCTGATCTCATGCTGCTGATCTCATGCTGCTGTATTCATTCATACCCATCTGCTCATCACAGACTCATGTTCGGGCTGCTGTTTAATACATCATATTATTTTACATTATTAGTGTTTAGTATATTATTGAGCCGTTCACATACATATGTAACTTATCATTTTCAACAGGAATTTTTCCAGATAATATGAAAGTAGCTAAGGTCGTTCCTCTTTTTAAAAATGGTGATAAATGTGTATTCAACAATTATAGACCTATATCCTTGTTACCACAGTTTTCAAAAATTCTTGAAAAACTATTTGTGAACAGACTAGACCAATTTATAGATAAACAAAATATTCTAAGCAACAGTCAGTATGGGTTTAGATCAAAAAACTCTACATCAATGGCTCTCATGGAACTAATGGAACAAATAACTACTGCTGTCGATCAAAAACAACATTGTATCAGTATCTTTGTTGATTTAAAAAAAGCATTCGATACTATTGATCACACCATTCTCCTTGAAAAACTGAACAAATATGGTATTAGAGGACCAGCATTACAGTGGGTATCTAGCTACTTAAAAAATAGGAAACAATTTGTACAAATAAATGATGTAAGATCTGACCTCTGTAATATCACATGTGGAGTTCCCCAAGGCTCTGTACTTGGACCAAAGCTTTTTATTTTATATGTGAATGACTTGGTAAATGTGTCAGGACTCCTTAAATGTGTACTTTTCGCTGATGATACCACTTTTTTCTGTTCAGGTGAAGATATAGAACAAATGTTAGAATTGATAAAGACAGAATTTGTCAAGATACAAACTTGGTTTAAAATAAATAAATTATCATTAAATCTAGAAAAAACTAATTACATGATATTCGGTAATAAAAAGAAAACTGTTGATGTTCCACTCAAAATTGAGGATGTTGAGATTTGTAGAGTGAATGAGGTGAAGTTTTTGGGTGTTATCATTGATGACAAACTGACATGGAAACAACACATAAATTCTGTAAGAATAAAAATAGCTAGATCGATAGCAGTACTGTACAAAGTCAGAGACCTATTAAATGATAAAGCTCTGTATTTATTGTATAACACAATCATTGTTCCACACTTAATCTATTGTATTGATGTTTGGGGGAAAGCGTGTAAAACAATCACAAAGCCTATTTTTGTATTACAGAAAAGAGCTGTAAGAATTATCACTAGAAAGCATTACCGTCATCCATCAAGTACATTATTTTATCAACTAAAATTATTGAAGTTCCATGATTTGGTAGACTATAATATTTTATCAGTTATGTATAGAGCTCAAAATAATGCATTACCTTTAAATATCCAAATGCACTTTGTTAAAAGACAAAGTTGTTATAATCTTAAGGGAACAGAGTTGTTTGTAAAACCACAATTCAGAACCAGTTTGAAGGGACGTTCTACCTCAATCCAGGGAATTAGATTATGGAATGGCTTGGAGAATGTAGTTAAAAATGCCAAGTCAATGTTTACATTTAAAAAAATGATCAAAACAAATGTGTTAAAAAAATATGTGTGAAATAGCGTAATGTGTATTGTATTAGTTAAAAAATTAGAAAGAGTTAGTCATTTTGTACTGTTAGTTAGAAAATTAAAAAGAGTTAGTAATTTTGTACTGTTGGTTGAAGAATATTATTGTTTAACCTGACTGTTGGAAAAAGTTGGTTGAAGATTATTATTGTTTACATGGTTTGACTACTGTTGTTTAATCTGATTGTTGGAGATAAGGGGCAGATATAATAAGATTTATTCTTCTTTCTGCCACCTTTCATTTTTTTACATTTTGTACACTATCATTATGAGATTGCCTTGTATTGTTTCTTTTGTAAAAAAAATGAACAAATTTAATAAACATAAACATAAACATATATCTTAGATCTGCTGGTGAAGATTCTCAGTCGTCCAGGACGAGCGAAACGTCTTCTGTTACAAATAAAGTCCAGTTGATCTTGTATTGAACGCCTTTTTTGATATATCTTAGATCCTTATTTAGTGTTTCTTTTTATACTTTATATTTTTGCTATTTTTGTGTGTAACGGAGTACATCATGTCATTCCACCTCATGTACCACATGTGATGCGAATGACAATAAAGAACTTGAACTTGAAAATGAAGTGGTGTTTTTATTCATGTAGTCCTTGAATGAAGTCATGCACTCTGTCTTTGTTTATCCTTTGTTTACCTACTACTGTGACCCCCCACCCTGTCTGTCTTCTGTCGGCTCCACGCTCTCTACTGTACTCCCTCCTCATGGTGGATCAGGGCAGATTATAGCCATTTCGATGCTAATCAGGTTTATCCTGACAGAAGACAATCACGGCACTATATCTGTAATTACACACACTGATATTAGCTTCCACAGATAGGTGCACTGACGCATTTTCAGTCATCATCTCTTTGGATCAAACATATGTTGTCTCAGCTCCACAGCTTTCTGTGGCAGTTTCTGCTTCTTTTGTTTTGCACCACAAAGATCCATCTGTTGTGAAAAGAAACCTGTTTGGTTCAAGCTTGAGCCTTAGAATAGGAGGTACTGTAATTGTTACAAATAACTTTGGTGCTTTTTTTAATTATTATTTTTTACAATGCATGCATTTAAGATTTGAAAATAGCAAAAAAATATGTTTTTATAATCGGTCTGTTCAATGTGATTTTATTGATTTGTCAAGCTTAGTTTATAATAAAAGTTATTTCAAAGTATAAAACAAGGTTCATTTCAAATCCTGCTCTAACATCTCTTGAAGGAATGCACACTGAGTTTTAAAATAAAATCATTTATGTTGCAAAATGGCAGATTTGTGGTTGTTTTGGTAAAACCTTGAAATTAATATCATTCTATATCTCAAGATGTCACACTCAGAGGAATGACTCTCACCTACTACCACATCAGATTTTAGCTCAGTAGACATGGGGCAGCTGAGGATCCGTGGTTAAAGCAGCCATCCTCTAATGAGAGTAGCCCCTTTCATAAGACAGCTCAGTCCGGGCCTGATGTGTGTTCAGTCCTCCAACGAGCATTCAGAAAAAACACGAAGGCGGATAGGCGAGTAAATTTTACTCGCCTCTGATGCGCCCCTGATCCGCGAACAGAGGTAGTGTCAGGCCCGGATCTGTCGACTTGTGAAAGGTGTGGGGGTGCTGCAGCTTCAAACTGATTTGAATAATGGGAGGAATGATGACATACTCTCCCGGCGCCCACTGTCACACTCTATTTAAATTTGTAAACAAGAACATGACATTTGTATTTCGCTTGCTCATCACTCGCTATTCTTCGCCGAATCTTTATCTTTTTTTATTGATCATCACGGAAATGGCTAATTGGGGTGATGCCGAGACCCGTGTACTCCTGTCTGCGCGCAGAGGAGGAAATTAATAAGGGATTTACCGGTACAGTGAAGGATGGGGCCCTTCTGGAGCGGATTGCTGTACTGATGCGAGAGCAAAAAAAAAAAAAGCATTCGGATAAGCACAACGATGTTCGCTAGCGTCGCCATGTTTGTTTACAGACACCTCTGTGGTCCCACTTTAAACACGCAGGCACCATGTCCTCTGAGCTGCAGATTTTCACCACACCTCTTTTCAACCCGCGCTGCAAATCGTTTTGTGAATGCTCCATTGAGGGCAGGCCGTGGCCGGATTCAACTTTGTTTTATGAATGACCCGGGGGGGATTAAAGCCGGGCCGGTCTGTGCGGCTATTGCGCAGATTTGACTTATGAAAGGGGCTAGTGTAACATTTATGGGCTATGCAGTTAACTGCGGCTATAAGAGCAGCATCAGAAGATGGTTCTTTTAAGGAGCCTGAGGTGTGAATGAGGACAGGAGACATAGGTTTTAGTTTAGGTGTATATATTAGTGATTTAAAAGCAAAAGAACAACAGACAATTACAAATGCACAATGAGACACAAATGTCCTCTGAATGAATCAAATTTAAAGATCATTAAGTTCTGGTCCTTTTCCTAGCTCGCCATCCTTAGATCCAAAAGAGGATCTGATCCATCAAGGGAGAGAAAACAATGGAGGCGAAAGAAAACTGACCTTCTGGAAGAGAGTGGAGCATACTAAACCATAATCAGCTGTTGCAATCCTGGTGACGATCCAGGTAACAAACGCCAACAATTCAATAAATCAAATCAGTGGATGCAAAGATTTGTATGAATTTGCCAGGAAGACTCCAAACAGCAAGCCACAATCACAGTGAAACAGGTTATGTAGTTCAAATGTGCACTGGAGGAGGCGGGGCTTTAAATAAGTTGGCAGAGTTTGGGGCAACACAGGAAGTGGGCCCGCAAAAATAAAATACTTGCCTAATTGAGGGTTACAAGTTCCCCCCCTAAACTCTCGTACATGCAAGCGGCTGGTGACACACCACACTATCACATGAGGTAGAGATCCTAGAGGGCTCATCCAGTTCCAAAGCAGATGTAAGGGCTGTGCTGAGTCCTTGAAACAGGGACTGGATGCTTTGCAGAAGTGGATGCCCAAGTTTTGAATACTGCAGACAAGATGGTTTCTGACGTATTCGAGTCGAGCAGCGGACAGGTGGTTCAGGATCTGGACTGGAGAGGTTCGAAGCAGCAACATCACTTAACATGCTGGTTTGTTCTGGAGAAGATGCAGATTCCTGGTGAGGAGAGATAGGTCCTGATTGAGAGGAGGGATTTTCCTCGATAGGATCTGAGTTGGCAGAATCTGGTTCATCTTCAGCTGTTTGTTCCATGTCCAGTTCAGCAGTGGGTTCAGGTCCAGACTCCACTTCCTGTTCCTCACCAACAGTTCCTTCCATAGAGCTCTGTGAGTGCTGGCCAGGCGGATCCACAGGCATAGGAGCGACAGTAGGTGCAGGAGCAGGTAAGTCAACCTCAGTTATAATTCTGGTGAGATAAGAGCTGGAGTAATCAGGTAAATCAGGTAAGAATAGTTCTTCATTTTCATTTTCAGGATCTGGAAGATCTTCAATTAAATTGCTCCAAGACTGAGGTCATACTGATTGGCACCCCTCACCAGATACAAACATCAACTTTAACAACAATCTCCTTCTCTGGACAAGACATCCCCCTCTCCACCTCTGTTACAAATCTTGGAATAAAAATGGACTCTCATCTTACATTTGAAAATCACATTAAGCATCTGTTTAAAACCTGCTTCTTCCATCTTCGAAACATCTCCAGACTTCGCCCATCTCTGACTTTTCCTGATGCTGAGAAACTCGTCCATGCCTTTGTCTCCTCCAGGCTCGACTACTGCAACTCCCTGTTTATTGGAATCCCTGGCAAAAACCTTCAGAAACTTCAATATATTCAAAACAGTGCAGCAAGGATTTTATTGAGAGCTCGTAAATTTGAACATATTACACCCATTCTCCATAACCTCCATTGGCTTCCTGTCACCTACAGAATTCAATACAAAACTGCTCTCATTACACACCAATGCTTACACGGAACTTCACCTGACTATCTAAAGGACATTCTTGCACCATATTCATCCACCCGGTCTCTACGATCACAGAACAGTAATCTACTTCACATTCCACGAACCAAATTAAGGACCATGGGAGACCGGGCATTCTGTGTGGCTGCCCCCGCCTATGGAACTCCCTCCCTGACTACCTGAGAGCTCCACAGTCACTGGTTGACTTCAAAAACGGCTTAAAGACTTTTCTTTTTAAGCAAGCCTATTCTGTCTCCACATGATTTTATCTTTGATCTTGGTTGATATTACTGATTTTACTTGATTTTATCACTTGTTTTATTTGTTTTTTAATTTTTTTAAGCAGGCCTCTTCTGCCTCCACATGATTCTGTTTTTGATCTTAGTTAATTTTATTATTGATTTTACTTGATTTTATCACTTGTTTTATTTGATTTTTACTTTTGTTGCAATTTGAGATTTTTATTAATGAAAAGTGCGTTATAAATTAAATTCATTATTATTATTATTATTATTATTATTATCTACATTTTCTGGTGCAATCACAGTTGTTGGTTTCATTTGTTCTGGTTTGGAGGCTGGAGACAAGTAGCCACAAGGCAACAGCAGGTCACGGTGGAGGGTTCTGATGGGACAATCTTTGCCTTCTGGTTTAACTGTGTATACTGGAAGAGTGCCGGCTTTCTTCTGAATAATATACACATCCGACTCCCACCGGTCTGCGAGTTTGTGCTTGCCTCGTAGTTTGACATTTCTAACAAGAACTCTATCTCCAACTGAGAGTTCTGCAGCTGTAACTTGCTTGTCAAATCTGAGTTTATTTTTCCAGATGACTTTTTCAGAGTTTTCAGTTGCAATCTTGTAACTTTCTTTGAGGTGCGACTTAAGTTTTTCAACATATTGTGAATGAGATGTAGAAGTCTTCTCAGACACAGGCAGTCCAAAAGCTAAGTCAACAGGAAGATGGGGTTGCCGACCAAACATCAATTCGTATGGAGAGTATCCAGTAACCTCATTTCGGGTACAGTTGTAAGTGTGTACCAACGGTTTCACAAAGTCTTTCCAGTTAACTTTGTCTTCTTCTTTCAGCATACCCAACATGTTGCACTTTGTAGCACTTTGAGATTTTCATTAATGAAAAGTGCGTTATAAATTGAATTCATTATTATTATTATTATTATTATTATTATTATTATTATTATTATTATTATTATTATTATTATTATTATTATTGTTGTTTAAAAGTTGTGAATGAGGACAGGGCCCTGAGTGCTTACATTGAAAAAACTGTCAGTTAGAGGAAAACAAACCAGCTGTTTGTATGTTTTGCTAATCCAGCCACTGGCAGAGCCCTGTCAAAGCAGCGCCTCTCACACTGGGTGACTGAGGCCATAAAAAAGGGTGCACAGCAGCAAAGGTCAACAGGTGCCCTCTGGGGTACACGTCCATTCCACTCGGGGCTTGGCTGCCTCGTGGTCCCTTTTTTAAGGTCGTACCAGTTGCAGACATCTGTGCTGCTGCAAACTGCAAAACATTATAGTTTGAATGTTACTGCATGTGACGTCACTCAGGCTGTATTCTCTAACACACAGTAGAGAACAGCCAAAACGCCTAATGTATAAGGCTGAGGTTCTCACAAGCATGCATTTTACTGAGCATTTCAAGGGCGTGAATGAATTACGTTCCCATAGCAATAGTGTTGCACCGAGTGAACCTGACTGATAAAGGGAACTGAAAGTTATGCACCATAACTCATGTTCCCTAAAGGAAGGGAACGAGGTGCAACACAGTTGGCCCTTTTCAATGCCAAAGCTCGGTGAAGTGCACTTGGAGACCGATTGGATGGGCGCTAGCGTCTAAGTACCCAGAGGGCGGGGCCTCTGAGGTGACGCTAACGCCCACTGCCGTAAAGGCGTGAGTGTATTCCTTCAGGTAATCGCGCGGGGGCGCAATTCCCATAGCAATAGTGTTGCACCTTGTTCCCTTCCTTCAGGGAACATGAGTTATGGTGCATAACTTTCAGGTTTCTTTAAGGGATTTTAAACAATTGATAATACCATTAGAAAAATCAAAGCAAAAATGTTGTGTTTTTTTTAACCCAGCTGCACAACTGCACATTTATGGTACAAAATTCGGACTCAGGTTCCAGATCAAGAAGCCTAACAATTAACAAATAAATAAATACAAGAGTATTTATATATATATATATATAATATATACATACTATATATTATATATTTAACTTAATATATTACATATACTACACACTATATATATTATATACAGTATTTAACTTAATATTCATACAGGCCTCGTTGAGCCACAGGGACTCATTTTACAAGAAAGACCTGTCTCACTCACACCCAGGGTCAATTTAGAGTTATCAATCAGCCTAACATGCATGTTTTTGGACTGTGGGAGGAAACCGGAGCACCCGGAGAAAACCCACGCATGCACAGAGAGAACATGCAAACTCCACCCAGAAAGGCCCCCGGACCGGGATTTGAACCGGGGACCTTCTCGCTGAGAGGCAGCAGCTCTACCAGTTGTGCCACCGTGCTGCCATATATATATATATATNAAACACGTTAACCGAACTGTAACGACTTTAATGAACTGGAGTCTGCTCTGTTTTCATCCTGGATACTGGACCACATCCGAACCGGTCCACTTTGTGGAAGAACAGCTGCTTGACCTCGCAGGAAAAAAATAAAAATAAAACTCAGTTGGTTGGTTGATCGAAGTAAACACAAGCAAACATTATAAAGAACTTTGATTTACCTGCTGTAAGTCAGCTGATTCTCACGGACTAAAGTCCGACATCGTTGACGTGGTTCTGGTCCACAGTCCACTAAGCGTCTGGTGTGGAGCTTGTTAGATGAAGCGGGTCCCGTTTGGCCTCAAATCTGTCGACTCGTATGAGTCTTATCCAAATTCCAGCTTTAACTCTGACTGTTAAGTTGTTAGCTTGACGTTTAGCCCAGAAGAAAGCAGCAGGAAACACGCATGCGCATTAGGTGAACAGCAGATTCATGAGGGCGGGGGAGATTTGAGCGGATCCATGTAAACACTAGAATTTGCCCGTGTCAACGCAAAACTTTTCAACTAATTAACATACCCAAAACCTCTGTTTCCCCCCACCGTGTCCGTGTAAACAGGGCCATAGACAACATCCATCCACCCATGTTTCCATTCATCCATCCATGTATCCATTCATCATCATCATCATCATCATCATCATCCATCCATCCATCATGTGTCCATCCATCTATCATTATCACCCATCCATGCATCCATCCATCCATCCATCCATCATCCATTCACCCATGCATGCTCCATCCATCCATCCATCCATCCATCATGTGTCCATCCATATATCATTATCACCCATCCATGCATCCATCCATCCATCCATCATCCATCCACCCATGCATGCTCCATCCATCATCCATCCACCCACCCATCCATCTATCATCTATCCACCATTTAATTTATTTTTTAGTAATGATAAAAAGTTTAAACAAGTACTGTATATAAAATTATTTTTAACACAGTTTATTCAAATGATACATTTACAATTTACTCATTTTATAAAATGCAATGACACCAAACCCACTCTGTTTTTGACATTGTTTTGTTTTTTCTATTGTAAATTTATTAATAAAAACAAAAATTCAGAAATATATGACTCTACAAAATCAACTAAAAACATGTTTATCTGTACAAATTGCCAATGACCAGAGGTGATTGAAGAAATTTGTCGAAAGGTGAAGATGTGAGATGCGTTACCCAGTGGTATAGCTTTCAGCCATGCAGTTTGAATGTTGTTCTAAGAATAGCAAACAACAACGAAAAATAAACTTGATTGTATTATGACCTCATGTTGTCTGTATTAGTAAAAGTAGTTTGTGATAATACATTTCCAAATACATTTGATTCCATTTCATTATTTAAAAAAAAATAATCAAAGAATAATAGTCCAAGTTCTGCCCTGCCCTTGGAAAAACAACTCCTCCATCTCAACACAAACGTGGGGGAGGCTGTGTATAGGTTGCAATGACACTGTATTCCCAGCTATATAAAATATGAGATTTTGGTGCCTCTGGATCCACTGAGGAAGTTTAAACTGGAAAGTGCTGAAATGGAAGAACAAGACTAAGTTAGCAAAACAAAGCAGAAAGAACACATTTTCTGAATTAGGTTTACATAAGCAGAAATGAGCACTTACATTAGGAAATTAAAAAAGATGAATCTAGGCCCCCAAAAAGCTGAAAAGTAGCTGAAAAAGCAGAACCAAAAGTAAGTCATAGGAATTGAAATGAGCTTTATAAAAATTGGAATGGATGGTGGATGGATAGATGATGGATGGAGCATGCATGGGTGGATGGATGTTCTTCCATTTCAGCACTTTCCAGTTTAAACTTGTTAAACATATTTTAGTTGATTTTTTAACACAACATGTTCCCATCATCTGGAAAGATGCTGTAGTTGTTCCTGTCCCTAAATCCAACTTTCCGAAAACTGTTGGTGATTTTAGACCAGTAGCTTTGACCTCAGTTCTGATGAAAATCTTTGAAAGATTAATCAATGGTGAGATTCTAAAGCAGACTCAACATCTTTTGATTTGATTTAATTTGATGTTTATTCATTCATTTTTAAAGAACAATACAAGACAGTTTCATCAGATACAAGAATACAAGTAGGATAAAATGAAAGGAGCAGAAAGAAGATGAAATCTTATTATATCTGCCCCTTATTTCACTGTTTGTTCAACCAATGTTAACCTTCAAGCTACATCACAAAATGAATAATTCTACTTAATTTTACTAACTGTAATACACAAACTACATCACAAAATGAATAATTCTACTTAATTTATCTAGCTGTAATACACAAACTACATCACAAAATGAATAATTCTACTTAATTTTCTAACTGTAATACACAAACTACATCATTCTAACTGTAATACACAAACTACATAAGAAAATGAATAATTCAACTTAATTTTTCTAACTGTAATACACAAACTACATCACAAAAATGAATAATTCTATTTAATTTTTCTAACTGTAATACACAAACTACATCACAAAAGAATAACTCTACTTAATTTTTCTAACTGTAATACACAACACACTAAGCTACATCATCAGTCAACATAAGTGTAATATACAATAATATCTTTTAGATCCCATGCAGTTTGCTTACAGGCCTCATAGAGGTGTAGAGGATACAACACTCACCCTGCTTAATATGCTTTTTAAACACTTAGATTTTAATGGGGCACATGTCAGACTTTTATTTGTGGATTTTTACTCAGCTTTTGAAACAATCCAACCTCACATATTAACTAAAAGGCCTGTTGAACAGTTTCCTCTGAGTAACAATTTGATGGGCTGGATCTTGGATTTTTTAAGTAACAGGACACAGAGAGTAAGGGTGAATAATTGTTTCTCTGACTCTAAGTACTCTTCCACCGGGTTACCTCAGGGATGTGTATTGTCACCCCTGCTTTTTATTCTATACACCAATATGTGTCGGAGCGGCGTGAGAGCAGGTACATTATAAAGTATGCAGATGATTCTGTTATTGTCAGTCTGCTTAAAGCAAATGAAAGTAGCCATGGGCAGGTGACTGATGATTTTGTTCAATGGTGCGAGGACTCTTTCCTCAAACTAAACACAGACAAGACAAAATATATGATCAATGATTTTAGGAAGAAACCTCACAAGCATGGATTCACTTTAATTAAAGGTCAAGCAATTGAGACAGTGCAGTCTTACAAATATCTCGGGACAATCATAGACGATAAATTAAACTTTGAAACCAATTTTGACAAGGTGTGTAAAAAGGCCCACCAGCGCCTTTATTGTCTAAGGAAACTCAACCAATTTAATATTGACCAAACCATAATGACCATGTTTTACTGTGCTTTTATTGAATCAGTTTTATCCTTTTCCTTGGTGTCATGGTTTGGTCAAACTACACTGAGAGGAAATAATTCCCTTCAGTAGATTGTTAAGTTGTCATCTAAACTGACCGGAGGAACCCAAACCTCAGTTACATCCATGTACGTTAGTCAGGTACAGCGGATAGCTTCTTCTGTTTTAAAAGATGTCCTTCATCCCCTGTACAGAGAGTTTCAGCTTCTTCCCTCTGGTCGGAGGTTTTTAGTCCCTAAATGTAGGACAACATGCTTTAAAAATAGCTTTGTTTGACTTCCGCCGGAAGCAAATGGAGTAGATGGTCGCACTGGAGCTCTGCTCCCATGCTAATATCTAAATCCCCGCTCAGAACTCGTTAATAGGATTATTATTTTGACAAAATAATCTATGAGTGGGAGGATCAACACGTCGAGCGACAAAAAGTAGGTAAAGATGCCCAAAACTCTGGATAAAAACGCCCCGGTGGCTAAAGCTAACACACGCTCGAACCAAGCTAGCGACAGCGTGGCTAATGTGGAAGCTACAAGCGCCGAAGTGAGCACGGACTCAGAAGGAATACTCAAGGCTATCGGTGAATTGAAGACCGTTCTGAAGGGGGACAACGAAAAACTACAACATAACTTCGACCAACTGGGACATGAAATCAACGGTAAGCTGGACAATATTTCCACCGAGGTTCGGGGCCTAGCAGTGCGGGTGGACGAGGTGGAGACCCGCATCAACAAAGTGGAGAACTGGGCTAAAGAAGCGACCGAGGCGCTGTGCCTCTGCCTCGAACAAGAGAGAAAAATGCTACTTAAAGTGCTTGATTTAGAGTCCCGCTCCAGAAGAAATAATCTGCGTGTCTTTGGTGTACCAGAGGGGTAGGAGGGGGACTCGGCTACACAGTATATTGAGACACTCCTGAGAAGCCAGCTACAGCTAACAGAGGACTTTGATTTAAAAATACAACGTGCTCACCGCACTCTGACAAATAAACCCCCACCCAACTCACCACCGAGGGCTTTCATCGTCAACTTTCTGGAATTTTCCACAAAAGAAAAGATTTTAAGAGAAGTGTGGAAAAAAGGCAAACTCCAGGTGGGTGCTTCAAATATTTACTTTGACCATGATTATGCACCTGAGATAGTGAAAAAACGCAAAGAATATGTATCGCTATCAAGAAAGTGCTTAAGGCCTATCTTAGGGGACAAATCATTTCATATACCACCCGGCTGAGGCAAAAATCTCAAAAAGAAAGAACTGATTTAGCCCAGCAGATAAAAGAAATTGATCAACAATATGCTCAAAACAAATGCCCTAATCTGTACAAAAAAAAGTAGAACTCAAAACTAAGTTTGATTTATTGTCTACATACTCAATAGAACAATCACTTTTGAAAAGTAAATCATCATTTTACATACATGGAGAAAAGTCAGGAAAACTACTGGCAAATCAGTTGAAGGGTGCCACGGCTAAACAAATCATCCCTAAGATCCAATTAAAGAACGGCACCATAACTCTAGATCATTTACAAATTAACAGAGCATTTAAGGACTTTTATTCCCATTTATATACTTCAGAATCTCAAACCAACAAGAATTTATCTTCTCAGTTTTTCGAAAAGACCAATATGCCAAAACTCACACCCAATCTGAAAGATGCACTGGAGATCACAATATCCCTGACAGAAATTGTGTCAGCTGTATCGGTAATGCAGTCTGGCAAATGTCCGGGTCCTGACGGCTTCCCTGCTGAATTTTTTAAGAAATTTTCTCCATTACTTTCCCCACTCTTACACTCGGTTCTCTTAGAGTCGTTTGACCAAGGATCCCTTCCGAAATCTTTCTTAGAGGCCTGCATTACCCTCATTGCAAAGAAAGGAAAAGACCCAACTCACTGTTCCTCTTATCGACCAATCTCCCTTTTAAATACAGATGCCAAAATTTTAGCCAAAGTTCTTGCTCAAAGGTTGGAAAAGATCCTTCCTTTCATCATATCAAAAGACCAGACTGGATTCATTAAAGGCAGGCACTCCTTTTTTAATATCAGACGCCTTTTGGACATTATTTATTCTCCTTCGGATACTGTTCCTGAGTGTGTTACAGTATTTCCCTTGATGCAGAGAAAGCATTTGGAATGCTCACAGGGAGAGGACGCTGGCGTGATGTCGTGATGTTCGCCGCTTCTCCACGCTGAAAAGTTGTTTTACTGTTGCTATTTTTAATTTTTGGACATTTATCTGGACTTATTTTGTCCAGTGGTTTTTTAATTTTTTATCAAGGACTTTACGGACAGCTTGGTTAGTACTTCCTAACCGGAATATTGGGCTGTCTGCCTCCTGTCAAACTCCAGCACAAACCTTGCACAAACTTTGCTTGGAGAACTACGTGGCTGCAGTTTTTTGTTTTGCTTACCTGCTGCTTCTGTCAACCTCCTGTGTCGTCTGGACCGTTCTGGACTTTCTCCTGTGCTCCTCTTCGAGTCATGCTCATTCAAGTTACATCTCACTGCTTCCTGGTTATTTCTCTCGGAGCCGTGGGTCTGCTGTTAGCGGCTAGCTCTGTGCTAGCTTCCCCCGGTTTGGCTGCCGTGATGTTGACCTACTCCGCTTCGCAGCTGCTTGGACTTAACAACTGCTCCATTCCACCTTCTGTTTCCATCATCAAACAACTGGGACTTCTGCGTAGACCTCGTTACATCCATAGAAGCTCTCGAAAGAAATCTGTTTATTCTCGCTCTGAATTGATTCCGTCCGGGAGACGTGTCGCACCTCAACTACGTCATCAGAACGCTGCGTCTGTAGTCCCTTGTAGTCCGCAGCGCACGAGGTGGCAAGGAAAACGTGGAGTGGATTTCAGTCTGCTTAAACCGGTTCAAAAAGCTCCTACACCAACTAGCATTAAAATAGAACTTTTCAATGTACAATCACTATCCAATAAATCATGTCTAATTCATGATCACATTCTGGAGAAAAACTTGGACTTCATGTGCCTCACAGAAACCTGGCATCAACCAGACGTGTTCAGTTCTCTGAATGAAGCTTGTCCATCTGGATACAGTTATCTGCAGAGAGCCCGCAGCACTGGCCGCGGTGGTGGTCTGGCTGTAATTTACCGCAGTAATTTAAAATTGTCACATCTGTCTTCTCATAATTTTTCTTCTTTTGAATGTTTGGCCTTCAACTTCAAAGCCCCACTCCTGATGAACGTTATATTGATTTATAGACCTCCCAAACCACATGTTTCATTTAACTCAGAAATACATGACCTCCTCACTTTTTTCTGCACCTCCCCTGTAAAAACTATTTTTCTTGGCGATCTGAATATCCACATGGACAATTCCTCTTCCCCTCTGGCAACAGATTTTAAGTCTCTTTTGGAATCTCTCAACCTCACCCAACATGTGGTCGCCCCTACGCACAACAGGGGGCATACTCTGGATTTGGTGATTACAGACACTGTACTTAATAACTTGTCTGTATATGACCTGGGTGTCTCAGACCACAGGGTCATCTCCCTGGAAGTGCCTTCAACTTCGCCTGCTTCTAACCCAAAACGACCTATCCAGTTCCGTGACTATAAAAACATTTCCCCTGATGTTTTGTCTGCTGATCTTCACACCCTGACCGCTGTTAATCACTCATCTGCAGATGACTCTGTGGATTATTACAACCAATCTCTCCAGGAGCTTCTGGACTACATGCTCCCCTGAAGTCAAGACTGGTGTCTTTCTCCCGTTCAGCCCCCTGGTACACTGATGAGCTGCGCAGGATGAAGGCAACTGGCCGTGCTATTGAGAGACGTGTAAAATCATCTGGTCTCTCTGTGCACAAGCAAGCGTACAAAGAACATCAGAAAGCGTACGCCTATTCGCTTAAAGAAGCACGCTCCAAATATTATTCCAACATCATCAACACCTGCCCTGGAAACTCTAAACAGCTCTTCTCCACAATAACTCATCTGCTTAATCCCATTAAACAAACTCATGAGGACTCTGTTCAAAAATGCAACCTGTTCCTCTCATCATTTAAAAACAAAGTTGACACTATCAGATCTCAGCTCCACAACCTCCCTGATCTTAGTGTACCATCTACCCGTCTGCTTTCTGGGACCCTGAGCAGCTTTGATGAAGTCGTTCAGAGTGAGGTAGAGACCATCCTCAAGAAAATGAAGCCTTCATCCTGCGCCCTGGATCCCTTCCCCTCGTCTCTCATAAAATCCAATCACTCTGCAATAAGCCCATTAATCACACAAATAATAAACAAGTCTCTACAATCTGGTCATGTTCCATTGCCTCTAAAAACTGCCATCATTAGGCCTCTTCTGAAAAAATCTAATTTGGATCCCGACATTTTTTCTAATTACCGCCCAATTTCCCACCTCCCATTTCTGTCCAAAGTGCTGGAGAAAGCAGTTGCTGCTCAGCTGCAGGACCACCTACAACAACACTCCCTGTATGAGAAATTCCAGTCTGGATTCAGAGCAGCTCACAGTACTGAGACTGCACTGCTGAGAGTAACAAATGATGTCCTCATGGCTGCTGACACTGGTTCTCCCTCCATCCTTGTCCTCCTTGACCTCACTGCAGCCTTCGACACTGTGGACCATAATATCCTCCTCCACCGTCTTCATGTGGAGGTCGGTCTCTGTGACATTGTCCTGGACTGGTTCAGATCTTTCCTCTCCGATAGGCTGGAATGTGTTAGCCTTGGCAATGCCACTTCCCAGACAGTCGGTGTCTCCTGTGGTGTCCCTCAGGGGTCAGTTCTGGGGCCCCTGCTGTTTTCCCTCTACATGCTGCCTTTAGGTCAAATTATCAATCAGTTCAACATTTCTTTTCACTGCTATGCCGACGACACACAGCTTTACATCAGGACTGGAACATCATCATCATCCCTATCTCCGTCTTCACTCACTGTTCTCTCTGCCTGCCTGGAGGAAATAAAGGCATGGATGAATCAGAATTTTCTTCAATTAAACTGCTCGAAGACTGAGGCCATATTGATTGGCACCCCTCACCAGATACAAACATCAACTTTAACAACAATCTCCTTCTCTGGTCAAGACATCCCCCTCTCCACCTCTGTTACAAATCTTGGAATAAAAATGGACTCTCATCTTACATTTGAAAATCACATTAAGCATCTGTTTAAAACCTGCTTCTTCCATCTTCGAAACATCTCCAGACTTCGCCCATCTCTGACTTTTCCTGATGCTGAGAAACTCGTCCATGCCTTTGTCTCCTCCAGGCTCGACTACTGCAACTCCCTGTTTATTGGTATCCCTGGCAAAAACCTTCAGAAACTTCAATACATTCAAAACAGTGCAGCAAGGATTCTGTTGAGAGTTCGTAAATTTGAACATATTACACCCATTCTCCATAACCTCCATTGGCTTCCTGTCACCTACAGAATTCAATACAAAACTGCTCTCATTACCCATCAATGCTTGCACGGCACTTCACCTGACTATCTAAAGGACATTCTTGCACCATATTCATCCACCCGGTCTCTACGATCACAGAACAGTAATTTCCTTCATATTCCTCGGACCAAATTGAGGACCATGGGAGACCGAGCATTCTGTGTGGCTGCCCCCCGCCTGTGGAACTCCCTCCCTGATGACCTGAGAGCTCCACAGTCACTGGTTGACTTTAAAAGCAGCATAAAGACCTTTCTTTTTAAGCAAGCCTATTCTGCCTCCACATGATTTTATCTTTGATCTTAGCTGATATCATTATTGATTTTACTTGATTTTATCACTTGTTTTATTTTATTTATTTTTTAAGCAAGCCTAATCTGCATCCACATGATTTTATCTTTGATCTTAGTCGATATTATTATTGATTTTATTTGATTTTATCACTTGTTTTATTTTGATCTTTGCTTTATTACAATTTGTAGCACTTTGAGATTTTTATTAATGAAAAGTGCATTATAAATGGAATTCATTATTATTATTATTATTATTTGATCGGGTTGAATGGGACTACTTGTTTAATGTTCTTGACAAATTTGGTTTTGGCCCCAATTTCATTACATGGGTGCAATTAATTTATTCACATCCCACCGCAACCATTCGTACCAACTCTCAGATATCGAAACCATTCAGTCTACATCGAGGAACTCGCCAGGGATGCCCACTGAGCCCTTTGCTCTTTGACCTGGCAATTGAACCTCTTGCCACTGCTTTGCGGTCCTGTGACACAATTTCAGGAATCTGGAGAGGCGATATGGAGCACAAGGTCTCCCTTTATGCTGATGACCTTTTACTTTTCATTTCTCATCCGACTGACACGCTGCCTTCCGTTTTATCATTACTTGAGGAATTTGGAATCAATTCTGGTTACAAATTAAACTTGAGTAAAAGTGTAATTTTCCCTGTCAATACCCTGGCGCAGACTCTTGACTTTAGTAAATGGCCTTTTAAAATTGAGAAGATAAAATTCTCTTACCTGGGTGTTACAGTTACGAGGAGGTATAAGGATTTATATCAAGAAAATTTTGTCTCTCTGTTGAATCAGACAAAGCAGGCATTATCCCGATGGTCACCGCTTTCCACTTCCCTCATAGGCCGTATTAACTCAGTCAAGATGGTCACTTTACCTAAGTTTTTATATCTCTTTCAAAATATTCCTGTTTTTATCCCTGGTTCATTCTTTGTTCAGTTAGATTCCATCATTTCATCATATCTGTGGCAAGGAAAACGTCCACGCTTAAATAAGACATATCTCCAAAAAACTAAGGCCGCAGGCGGTCTTGCCCTTCCAAATTTCCGCTTTTACTATTGGGCAGCAAACTTGCACTGTCTAGCATTCTGGTCATTCTATTACAACAGGCCTGACAGCCCTGACTGGGTAGAGATGGAGTCACAGTGTTCTGGGAAATGGTCCTCCGTGGCTTTCTTGGGATCCTCATTCCCGCTTCCACCACTTACAACTGTTATAAATCCAGTTATAAAACACTCACTAAAAATCTGGGCACAATTTCGTAAATATTTTGATTTCTCTAGTTTCTCTCTTTATAGCCCTATTATGTCTAACCAACTTTTCAAACCATCATCTCAGGACTCTGTTTTTAAAGAATGGCAAAGAAGGGGTATAGTACGCTTCAATGACTTGTTTCTCAATAACACTTTAGCCCCTCCCTGGGCTGCCACCTTACCGTGGTGGAGGGGTTTGAGTGTCCCAATGATCCTAGGAGCTATGCTGTCAGGGGCTTCATGCCCCTAGTAGGGTCACCCAAGGCAGACAGGTCCTAGGTGAGGGACCAGACAAAGTGCAGCCCGAAGACCCCAATGATGAGTACAATAAATGGACAAAATGTTCCCTCGCCCGGACGCGGGTCACCGGGGCCCCACTCTGGAGCCAGGCCCGGAGGTGGGGCACGTTGGCGAGCGCCTGGTGGCCGGGCTTTCACCCATGGAGCTCGGCCGGGCACAGCCCGAAGAGGAGACGTGGGTCCCCCTTCCCATGGGCTCACCACCTATGGGAGGGGCCAAAGGGGTCGGGTGCAATGTGGGATGGGTGGTGGCCGAGGGCGGGGACCCTGGCGGTCTGATCCTCGGCTACAGAAGCTGGCCATTGGGACATGGAATGTCACCTCTCTGGTGGGGAAGGAGCCTGAGCTAGTGTGTGAGGTTGAGAGGTTCCGGCTAGAAATAGTTGGACTCACCTCAACGCATGGCTCTGGCTCTGGAACCAGTTTCCTTGAGAGGGGTTGGACACTCTTCTACTCTGGAGTTGCCCCTGGTGAGAGGCGCCGAGCAGGAGTGGGCATACTTGTTGCCCCCCATCTTGGTGCCTGTACGTTGGGGTTCACCCCGGTGAACGAGAGGGTAGCCTCCCTTCGCCTACGTGTGGGGGGACGGGCTCTGACCGTTGTTTGTGCCTATGCGCCAAACGGCAGCGCAGATTACCCACCCTTTTTGGAGTCCTTGGAGGGGGTATTGGAGAGTGCGCCTCCTGGGGACTCCCTTGTTCTGCTGGGGGACTTCAACGCTCACGTGGGCAATGACAGTGAGACCTGGAGGGGTGTGGTTGGGAGGAACGGCCCCCCTGATCTGAACCCGAGTGGTGTTTTGTTGTTGGACTTCTGTGCTCGTCATGGATTGTCCATAACGAACACCATGTTCAGGCATAAGGGTGTACATATGTGCTCTTGGCACCAGGACACCCTAGGTCGCAGTTCGATGATCGACTTTGTTGTCGTCTCATCTGATCTGCGGCCGCATGTCCTGGACACTCGGGTGAAGAGAGGGGCGGAGCTGTCAACTGACCACTACCTGGTGGTGAGTTGGCTCCGATGGTGGGGGAGGATGCCGGTCAGACCTGGCAGACCCAAACGTATTGTGAGGGTCTGCTGGGAACGTCTGGCAGAGTCTCCCGTAAGGCGGAGCTTTAACTCCCACCTCCGGGAGAGCTTTGAACACGTTCCGAGGGAGGCGGGGGACATTGAGTCCGAGTGGGCCATGTTCCGCGCCTCTATTGTCGAGGCAGCTTATCAGAGTTGTGGCCGCAAGGTTGTTGGTGCCTGTCGTGGTGGCAACCCTCGAACCCGGTGGTGGACACCGGCGGTGAGGGATGCTGTCATGCTGAAGAAGGAGTCCTATTGGGCCTTTTTGGCCTGTGGGACCCCGGAAGCAGCAGATAGGTACCGACAGTCCAAGCGGCATGCGGCTCGGGTGGTTGCTGAGGCAAAAACTCGGGCGTGGGAGGAGTTCGGAGAGGCCATGGAGAATGACTTCCGTACGGCTTCGAGGCGATTCTGGTCCACCATCCGGCGTCTCAGGGGGGAAAGCGGTACGCGACCAACACCATTTATGGTGGGGATGGCGTGCTGTTGACCTCAACTCGGGATGTTGTGAGTCGGTGGGCGGAATACTTTGAAGACCTCCTCAATCCTACTGGCACGTCTTCCACTGAGGAAGCGGAGCCTGGGGACTTTGGGTCGGGCTCTCCAATCTCTGGAGCTGAGGTCACCGAGGTGGTTAAAAAGCTCTGCGGTGGCAGGGCTCCGGGGGTGGATGAGATTCGCCCTGAGTTCCTTAGGGCTCTGGATGTTGTGGGGTTGTGTTGGCTTACGCGACTCTGCAATATCGCGTGGACATCGGGGGCAGTTCCCTTGGATTGGCAGACTGGGGTGGTGGTTCCCCTATTCAAAAAGGGGGACCGTAGGGTGTGTTCCAACTATAGGGGGATCACACTCTTAAGCCTCCCTGGTAAGGTCTATTCAGGGGTTCTGGAGAGGAGGGTCCGTCGGATAGTCGAACCTCGGATTCAGGAGGAGCAGTGTGGTTTTCGTGCTGGTCGTGGAACACTGGACCAGCTCTACACCCTCAGCAGGGTCCTGGAGGGTGCGTGGGAGTTTGCCCAACCAGTTTACATGTGCTTTGTGGACTTGGAAAAGGCATTCGACCGCGTCCCTCGGGGGGTTCTGTGGGGGGTACTCCGGGAGTATGGGGTACCAGGCCCATTGATATGGGCTGTTAGGTCCCTGTACGACCGGTGTCAGAGCTTGGTCCGCATTGCCGGCAGTAAGTCAGGCTCGTTTCCAGTGAGAGTTGGACTCCGCCAAGGTTGCCCTTTGTCACCGATTCTGTTCATAACTTTTATGGACAGAATTTCTAGGCGCAGCCAAGGTGTTGAGAGGATCCGTTTTGGTGGCCTTAGAATCGCTTCTCTGTTTTTTGCAGATGATGTGGTCCTATTGGCTTCATCAGATCGTGATCTACAGCTTTCGCTGGAGCGGTTTGCAGCCGAGTGTGATGCGGCCGGGATGAGGATCAGTTCCTCCAAATCCGAGGCCATGGTCTTGAGCCGGAAAAGGGTAGCATGCCCTCTCCGGGTCGGGGATGAGGTCCTGCCCCAAGTGGAGGAGTTTAAGTATCTCGGGGTCTTGTTCACGAATGAGGGAAAACTGGAGCGTGAGATCGATAGGCGGATAGGTGCAGCATCCGCAGTGAAGCGGGCGCTGTACCGGTCTGTCGTGGTGAAGAGAGAGCTGAGTCGAAAGGCAAAGCTCTCAATTTACCGATCGATCTACGTTCCCACCCTCATCTATGGTCATGAGCTTTGGGTTGTGACCGAAAGAACGAGATCTCGGATACAAGCGGCTGAAATGAGTTTTCTCCGCAGGGTGTCTGGACTCTCCCTTAGAGATAGGGTGAGAAGCTCAGTCATCCGGGAGGGACTCGGAGTAGAGCCGCTGCTTCTCCACATCGAGAGGAGCCAGTTGAGGTGGCTCGGGCATCTGGTTAGGATGCCTCCTGGACGCCTCCCTGGTGAGGTGTTCCGGGCATGTCCCACCGGGAGGAGACCCAGAGGAAGACCCAGGACACGCTGGAGGGACTATGTTTCTCGGCTGGCCTGGGAACGCCTTGGGATTCCCCCAGAGGAGCTGCTCCAAGTGGCTGGGGAGAGGGAAGTCTGGGCCTCCCTACTTAGGCTGCTGCCCCCGTGACCCGACCCCGGATAAGCGGAAGAAAATGGATGGATGGATGGACTTTAGCTTCATTTCAACAACTATGTGAAAAATTTAGTCTTCCCCAGTCCAATTTTTTAGGTATCTCCAAATACGGCACTTCATTACTCTTCATTTGTCCAACCTCTCCATTTCAACTGATAGCAGTATTGTTGACACTATTCTTTCTTTAGACCCAAATAAAAAACAGTCCATTTCATTCATTTACAGTAAACTATTGGATTTGAAGCGTGCTTCCTCAGATAAAATCAAAGCTGCTTGGGAAGAGGATCTCGGCTCCTCTATTTCAGAGGACTCTTGGACCTCCATACTCAAACTGGTGAGCTCCAGCTCTCTCTGTGCTAGACACTGTCTAATACAATTTAAAGTGGTGCACAGAGCTCACATCTCTAAACTGAAATTGTCCTCTATGTATCCTGATGTCAGCCCATACTGTGTGAGATGCAAACATGCTGAAGCCTCTCTCTCCCATATGTTTTGGTTTTGCCCATCTCTGAACAAATATTGGCGGGAAATCTTTCAGACTTTATCACGTGTACTAGATACACGTCTGAACCCTGACCCACTGATTGCTCTGTTTGGTCTTGTAGAGGGCATGACAAACCTAAATAAAAACCAACAACATGTAATATCGTTCACCTCTCTCCTGGCCAGACGAGCTATTTTGCTTAGGTGGAAAGAACCGTCTCCACCCACTCACGCTCAGTGGTTGGCTGACATCATGTCCTGTTTAAAGCTGGAGAAAATCAGATTCACACTCCAACAGAAAGAGGGTAAATTTGAGAATGTTTGGGGACCTTTCCTGAATCTGTTCCAGTCTCTCTGACAACACAACTCACTCAGGTTAATGCAGTCTCTTGGCTATTTTACCTTCTATTTATTTTTTTCCCTTTTCTTTTGGCAGTGATTGGGTAGGGATTATTTTCTCTGTTATTATTATTTTTTTATTTTTTTATTTTTTCCTTTAGTGTGGATTATAATGTACATGTTACAACTCAAATTGACTGCTGTTGTTTTTTTTTGTTGTTGTTTGTTTTGTTGTTGTTGTTGTTGTTATCTTGAATTTGAAGAAAGTGCTCAAAGCAAAAGGCATCCGCTTCCAAACACCGTTTACCAACATGAGGATCCACTGGGAATCGGGAGCGAGCACATATTCCAGCGCTCGGGAAGTCTATAACGAGATGAAGAAACGTGGAATCCAGGTGGAGGAACCGGCTGCAGCTGATGTCAACACTGGAGCAGAGGCGCGTCTCCGGGAGCTGCTGGACTGGCAGCCAGCGAGTAACAGCGGTGCAGGAGTGGCGCAGAGAGCGAGGAGCAAGCTGCAGGATTTCCAAAGGAGCATGTCCGAGTGAAAATAAGCAAAACAACAAGACACAACCCATCATTACTGTGAGTAGGCTCTGATTTATTACTTCGTGGGAGAGGACACTGTTTTTTTTTTTACGTTGGACTAATAGGATGGACGTGTTTTTTCCTAAAGACGCTTTCACTGTCCTTTTTGGGCCCTCTCAGCCTGAGAGGTTTAACCCTCGACTTGCCAACGGGGTCACGAGTGAGAAGAGCGAGTCTCTTCTCACCTTGGAAGTCAGTTTGTTATTGTTTTGTATTCTATTTGTGTTCTTTTTGTTGTTCTATTTGTGTTCCTTTTGTTTTTATTACAGTTCGTGCTCTGGGCTCAGGGGTCAAATCAGTCAAGGTAACACTTTACATTAATGTCATATAATCTAAAAGTCGCTTCCTTGAATGTAAATGGACTGAGTAGTCCATTGAAAAGAAAAAGGGTCTTAGCTAAGCTGAAAAAAGATGGGGTGAAAATTGCTCTTTTACAAGAGACACATATGTCTAAACAAGAACATGATAAGTTCAAATCATTTGGTTACTCTAACACATTTTATAGTTCTTGTAGAAATAGTAGAAAGAGGGGGGTTCTCACCCTAATTTCTAACTCACTGAACTTTGAACTGATATCTGAGAAGGGTGACAAGGAGGGTAGGTTTGTTATTATAAAGGGAAGGATTGATAATGTCATTGTTACGATTGTTAATGTATATGTACCACCAGAGAGTGACAGAACCTTCTTAAAAACGCTCTTTGACACCATTATCTCTTTTAGTGAAGGAGTTCTTATTAGTGCCGATGACTGGAACACAATCCCTAATACTCTAGATACAACAAGCAATAAAAAGCAAAAAACTGGTAGGTCAAAAGATCTAAATATTCTGATCAGGGAGATGGGCATGTTTGATGTCTGGAGGGACCTCCATATAAAGGAAAGAGAATACACTCACTACTCCTCTACACACAAAGTTCACTCTAGGATCGACCTGTTCCTGATGAACACCATAGATAGATCTAAAGTGAAGGAATGCTTAATTGGAACGTCTGATATCTCTGACCACAATGTTATTTATCTATCCATCAGCCTATCCAATAGACCTAAAACAACAATATGGCGCCTAAATGTAGGTATCCTTAATAATGAAACCACAACAAAGGAGATAAGAAATGAAATAAAGGAATGTATAAAAGATAATAACGATGGGCAAGTAAACCCCACCATGGTCTGGGACACGGTCAAGGCCAGTGCTTTAAAAGTGGGCCGGAACTCACCGGTACCCAGTTCCGCCACTTCTAAAATTTAACCCTGAGAGTACCGGGACTTTTTTTAAGCGTAAGGTGCGTTCCGGAACTTATTTTCGTCTTCTCCACTTGAAAGACCCGTGGCAGATTAGAATGCATCATTTCCCCCGACTGGATTTCAAGAAAGAGTAATGCATCTTCACGATAATAAAACATCTTTGGTGGAGCGCGTCATTTGGCCAATCACAACCTCAGGATAGACAGGGGGAGGAGACGACAGCGAAGTCTGTAAAAAAAATAAAAACAAACTCTGCAGCGCGACAGAGCGCGAGGGAAGCGGAAGTAACTCCTCCAACGTGTGGGTAAAGTTAATATTTTTATACATGCAGTGTAACCATTGTTTAGTAAAATGGCATGTTGTGTTACAAATAAAACTAAATAAAAATTAACAAAATAACAGTCAATTGCACCCCTAAAGCCACTGTGATAAAGTATCACATTAATTTAATTATCTTAGCCACAGGAGTGAATTTAAAAACAGGATGATGTCTATATGAACTAGTTGAATGAGAATTGAGAATGAACTTTCTGGTCTTGAACCACTTTGGACATGTCTGCCTGCCTGGGAGGAGTCGACGAGGGACAAGCCCCCAGAAACCATCTTGGCTACAGCAAACTGGTTGGTCCACTTAAGTTGTTTACTTGGTGGGGTAGCTTCAGTTTGCTTTGGACTGCTCTGACTGACGAAGCCCTCTGGAGTGAGGGTGAAACGTTTCTACTAAAAAGAAACTGTCCAGATGAACTGATTGAGAATGAGCGGATTTGATACCTGGACTATTGAGAATGAACTTTCTAGTTGAATGAGGTGTCTCTAAAATATCCTGATTCATGATCAATAATAATTTCAACAATTTTTTAATCTGTCCACAGGACCTGACTTTATTTTGTTAGATGTCTCTAAAATAGTTAGTGAATCATGTTTACATGTAGGTAAACATAGATGTTTAACAACTTGTTAAAATACACAAGAATGCAGGAAATGACATCTACTTTATTCAAACTTTCTGGCAAAACATCTTCACCAGCATATTTAAGAAATGAGTTTTTACTGTAAGTAAGTTTTATTTATATAGTCAGAGTCAGAGTCAGAGAGTCTTTATTGTCATTTGCGCCGCATGTGGTACATGTGATGAAAACGAGATTATGTACACGGGGTCCCAGTTACATCCAACAACAAATGCAAGAGAAAAACAGTAATAACATCTAGAATTAACTAAGAGAAACATCAACTAGTAATACACTAAGCCCTAATGTAGTGGAAAAACATCATTATAAACAGCAGCACGAACATGAGTCTGTATGAGCAGATGGTCACAGATGAACACAGCAACAAGAAAACAGATCAGCATGATGTGATATTTTGCAGTGTTTATTCTCATTATTTATTTATTCATGAGTCTAACAGCCTCAGGGTAGAAGCTGTTCCTCAGTCTAGTGGTTCTACATTTGATGCTCCTCAACCTCCGTCCTGAGGGGAGTGGGGCAAAGAGTGAGTGTGCTGGGTGAGTGAGGTCTTTCATGATGCAGGTGGCTCTTTTCCTGCATCTGGAGGTGTAAATGTCTGTGATGGTGGGGAGACTGACTCCAACAGACTTCTGTGCAGCCTTCACCACTCTCTGTAGAGCTTTCCTCTCTGCAACTGTGCAGCCTCCATGCCACACATTGATGCTGGAGCACAGGATGCTCTCCACTGCACACCTGTAGAAGGAGGTTAGGACTGGGCTGCTCAGACCAGCTCGTCTCAGCCGTCTGAGGCATATAGCACATTATAGCACATTATAGCACATATAGCACATTTCACAAACATGAGAGTCACATAGTGCTTTACAAAAGGAAAAATAAAATCATAAAATCACAGAAGTACTATTCATTCAACCTTTATTTATACAGGCTAGCCTCGTTGAGTCACGGGGACTCATTTACAAGAGGGACCTGTCTCACTCACACCAAACAACCATCCACTCTCACACTCACACCTAGGGTCAATTTAGAGTCACCAATCAGCCTAACAAGCATGTTTTTTGGTCTGTGGGAGGAAACCGGAGTACCCGGAGGAAACCCACGCATGCACGGGGAGAACATGCAAACTCCACCCAGAAAGGCCCCGGACCGGGATTTGAACCGGCAACCTTCTCGCTGAGAGGCAGCAGCTCTACCAGTTGTGCCACCGTGCTCCACCGTGCTGCCCACTATACAGAAAGGTAAAACATAACTCTAAAATCAATGTACAAAATTAACCAAAAGCCTGTCTGAAGAGATAAGTCTTAAGTTTTTAAATGCATCTGTTGACTCGGAGCAGCGCATTGTTAGCAAAATGTTCTGCTGTATTTGACTTGCTGCTGTTGTTGGTTGTTAATTTTTTGGTTGACACAATCTTTCCTATTTATGTTCTCATTAAATCAGGTTAGTAAATGACTTTTACCTGAAGCATGTTAAAAAATTACAAAATCTTTCGGGGGGGGGTTGGCGCAACGTTTGTCACCTTTTTCATCCCTTCTGAGTTTGCAGGTATGCATATTATTATGACATTAGGGAGGGTACCGGCACTTATTTTTTTCCACTTAAAGAACTGATTGAGAGGGAGACTAATTTCAAGAACAGCCTATCCTAAATAGATTAAAAGATTAAAATACGAGGAACTGCAAAACACATTGAGGAAATTAGAACTAAAACAACAAACGTCTAACAATAGAGAAGTATCAAAACAAATAGCGAAAACTAAAAACAATATAAACAATATGGTACTTGAGGAACTTGAGAATAAATTACGTTTCTCCAAACAAACATTTTACGAATCAGGTCCAAAAGCTACACGGATTTTAGCTAGACAACTTCGCAAACATCAATTGAAACATTCAATTACCAAAATTAGAGACTCAACTGGTAACTTAACCTATGACGAGGACAAAATACATAAGACCTTTGAAAATTACTTTGAAAAACTATATTCTGCCCCAGAACCAGCTAATATAAATGCTATTAATAATAATAATAATAATGAATTCAATTTATAACGTGCTTTTCATTAGTGAAAATCTCAACGCGCTACACACATTGAATGCTACACACATTGAATGCTACACACATTCATACACCGGTAGTGGCAGACTACCATGCAAGGTGCTTTCCAGTCCTACCGGGAGCAACTCGGGGTTAAGTGTCTTGCCCAAGGACACAATGACACATGGTGTGATTATTTCCTGACGGCTCTGGACCTCCCTTTGCTCGTATTAAGCCAAAATAAAGTTCTGTCTGCTCCCATTACCCAGAAAGAACTGGATGCAACAATTGGACATTTGAAAAGTAATAAAAGTCCTGGTTGTGACGGTTACCCAAATGAATGGTACAAAGTGTTCAGAAAGGAGCTTTCCCCTGCCTTACTCGACTCCTTTAACTGGACTTTGAGTAGGGCAGAGATTCCACCATCTTGGAGAGAGGCTGTCGTATCTGTTCTCCCTAAAGAGGGGAAAAATGCTGAACACTGAGAATCATATTGCCCAATCTCAATTCTGAATGTAGACTATAACATTTTTACATCAATAATTTCTAGGAGAATGGAGCACTACCTACCAGATTTAATACATGAAGATCAGACGGGATTCATCAAAGGCCGACAAACTCAAGACAGCATAAGACGAACATTACATATAATAACTCAAGCCAAAAAACAAGATCTCAACATTGCACTAGTTAGCCTAGATGCAAAAGCTTTTGACCGGGTCAATTGGACCTTTTTGTACAAGGTACTAGAACGTATGGGCTTTAATAATCAGTTTGTTAACTGCATACAATCACTATATGATAAACCACGGGCCAGAATAAAAATTAATGGGCATCTAACGAATAGCTTCCAACTACACAGAGGAACCCGCCAGGGATGCTGTCTAAGTCCAGCACTCTTTGCAATTTTCATTGAACCCTTGGCACAGGCCATTAGAGAGAACGATGAGATAAAGGGTGTTAGTTTTGCAAATACCGAACACAAAGTTGGCCTTTTCGCAGATGATGTAATCGCATACCTCCAAAACCCAGATATAACGCTCCCCAAATTCATGTCAACTCTAGTTGAATTTGGTCAACTGTCAGGCTACAGTCTAATGCCCCTTTTCCACCGGTCGGCTCGGGTCGGATGTTACGTCATATGTGCGTCGCAGAGACCCCCTTTCATCCTTTCCCACCGGATATTCCGAGCTGAGCCGCGCGAGATTTCCTGAGATTTTCGGGCCGGTTTCAGAGGTGTACTGAGGCGAGCTCACCCGCTCTGGAAGTAGGAAGGAGGAGACTCGAGCTGTTTTCACGGAAGCGAGGGACGCGATCACTGCAGGACTTTACATGATAAACACGGTAAAAACAATTATTATTTTTTAAATTTATAGCAAAGATGGGTCTTCAGCTGAACGTGTCCTTAATAAAATCACGTACTGCTCAAAACTGCACGATTTTAAAAATAGGTTCGCCACGAGCAACACGCGGCGCGCGGGCGGCTTTATGTCTTTAAATGTAGCTCAATGAACAGATATAAAATATATTTCATAGCTGACTTTATAGTACGAGGGCTCCTGAGCTTAACCACGCTTTAATATTGTCACGTAGTGGTCAAATATGCTGCATTTAAAGTAGTTTCGCTTTGACTTTTTCCAAAACCTGTGCTTGCACAACGAAAATAAATTATAAAAATTCGAATTTTATTTCAAATAACTCCAACAGGATACATTTCGTATATGAACATGTTGTGATCACACTAGATTTTTTTGAAAAATATCAGCTATGTGGTTTTTGATAGAATTGATAATATGTGATACAAAGTAGAAGGGAGAAAATTAATGGACGTAGCTTGACACATTTATGTCTATAAAACATTGAATTTTATTTCAAATAACTCCAACAGGATACATTTCGTATATGAACATGTTGTGATCACACTAGATTTTTTTGAAAAATATCAGCTATGTGGTTTTTGATAGAATTGATAATATGTGATACAAAGTACAAGGGAGAAAATTAATGGAGGTAGCTTGACACATTTATGTCTATAAAACATTGAATTTTATTTCAAATAACTCCAACAGGATACATTTAGTATATGAACATGTTGTGATCACTAGATTTTTTTGAAAAATATCAGCTATGTG
>JBBPBX010034773.1:0-16318 GCA_038048925.1 Garcialebias charrua
CCTCCCTGGTAAGGTCTATTCAGGGGTTCTGGAGAGGAGGGTCCGTCGGATAGTCGAACCTCGGATTCAGGAGGAGCAGTGTGGTTTTCGTCCTGGTCGTGGAACACTAGACCAGCTCTACACCCTCAACAGGGTCCTGGAGGGTGCGTGGGAGTTTGCCCAACCAGTTTACATGTGCTTTGTGGACTTGGAGAAGGCATTCGACCGCGTCCCTCGGGGGGTTCTGTGGGGGTACTCCGGGAGTATGGGGTACCAGGCCCTTTGATAAGGGCTGTTAGGTCCCTGTACGACCGGTGTCAGAGCTTGGTCCGCATTGCTCGTTTCCGGTGAGAGTTGGACTCCGCCAAGGTTGCCCTTTGTCACCGATTCTGTTCATAACTTTTATGGACAGAATTTCTAGGCGCAGCCAAGGTGTTGAGAGGATCCGTTTTGGTGACCTTAGAATCGCTTCTCTGTTTTTTGCAGATGATGTGGTCCTACTGGCTTCATCAGTTCGTGATTTACAACTTTCACTGGAGCGGTTTGCAGCCGAGTGTGATGCGGCCGGGATGAGGATCAGTTCCTCCAAATCCGAGGCCATGGTCTTGAGCCGGAAAAGGGTAGCATGCCCTCTCCGGGTCGGGGAGGAGGTCCTGCCCCAAGTGGAGGAGTTTAAGTATCTCGGGATCTTGTTCACGAATGAGGGAAAACTGGAGCGTGAGATCGATAGGCGGATAGGTGCAGCGTCCGCAGTGAAGCGGGCGCTGTACCGGTCTGTCGTGGTGAAGAGAGAGCTGAGTCAAAAGGCAAAGCTCTCAATTTACCGATCGATCTACGTTCCCACCCTCATCTATGGTCATGAGCTTTGGGTTATGACCGAAAGAACAAGATCTCGGATACAAGCGGCTGAAATGAGTTTTCTCCGCAGGGTGGCTGGACTCTCCCTTAGAGATAGGGTGAGAAGCTCAGTCATCCGGGAGGGACTCGGAGTAGAGCCGCTGCTTCTCCACATCGAGAGGAACCAGTTGAGGTGGCTCGGGCATCTGGTTAGGATGCCTCCTGGACGCCTCCCTGGTGAGGTGTTCCGGGCATGTCCCACCGGGAGGAGACCCAGAGGAAGACCCAGGACACGCTGGAGGGACTATGTTTCTCGGCTGGCCTGGGAACGCCTTGGGATTCCCCCAGAGGAGCTGCTCCAAGTGGCTGGGGAGAGGGAAGTCTGGGCCTCCCTACTTAGGCTGCTAAGTGGCTGGGGAGAGGGAAGTCTGGGCCTCCCTACTTAGGCTGCTACCCCCGCGACCCGACCCCGGATAAGCGGAAGAAAATGGATGGATGGATGAATTTGAAATCTGAAACAAGTAGAAATAAGAAAAAAGTGGAAATTAACGGAAAAAAGCTTAAGATAGCACAAAAAGCTGAATATTATCTAAAATAGCAGAAAAAAGCTTAAATTAGCTGAATTGAATTGGAAACAGCAGAATTGTGAATAATCGGAAATATTTGAAACAATCTGAAATCTGAAAAAAGTAGAAAAAGTAGAAATAAACACAAAACATGGAGATTAACTGATAAGAAGCTGAAAGTATCCAAAAACAGCTGAATTTTATCTAAAATATCAGAAGCTTAAATGTCTTAGGTAGAAGCTGTTACTCAGTCTAGTGGTTCTACACCTAATGCTCCTCAACCTCCTGCCTGAGGGGAGCGGGGACAAAAAGTTAAAAAAGGTAAAAGTTATTGTACAATAACTGACTTGAAAAAATGCAAAATGTAACAACATATCTTTCACATTATTTTAATGACATTTCAATGTAAAAAGCATCTTCTCATTGATCACAACAGATACTAGTTCATTTAATGCTTATTCAAAAGCTTTAACAATCCCATAACAGATCAGTAAACTTGAATAAATAAGTATTGTTTAAAAGTCAAACACTCATCTCTTTCTGATCTGTAAATTATTTTGTGTTTGTTTAATTAAGTTGTACAAATTTAGATTAAAATAAAATGTGACACTTCCAGTGTTTTCCACTTAAAATCTAACAGTTTTTGAGAGACAATTGAAATAAATAAGAGTTTGTGTGTGCCTACTCTACTCTGGGGAAAAGAGAAAACTATATGTCAGTGGGAACCACAATGGGTGAAATAATACAAAAAGTCTCACTTTTTGATGTGTGAACAGTGTAATAAAAGTAAAACGTATAGAAGGAAGAAGAGTTTGCAAACATTTTGTAAAGTTTGAACAGCTCAGGAGTTAAAGTGTGTGACACCACAATACAAATTAAACATTATGTGCTAAACAATCCCAAAATCATAATTTCTTAACTTTGATTGTGTAAAAATCCATAAAAATATCAAGCTGCCAATTCAGACATGTGTAGCACTACTTAAAGCTGCAGTATGTAGCTTTTTTTATGAACATATTTCTTCACTCTGTCACTACCTCCTGACAGACTGATGTTAGCCAGGTAATCTCTGAAAAAAAAAAAAAAAAATATTGTCCCCTTGCTTCTCCAGGTGGTAAATAAGCATTTCTAAAAAGAAAAGGTGACCCGCCATTTTCCAGCCAATAAAAACAGAGTTTGTAACCAGCCAATAAAAACAGAGCTTGAATTTGAATCAGCCAATAAAAACAGAGCTTGAATTTGAAATTCAACAGACCACAAGGGGGCAGAGCCACATATGGCTCTGAGGGGGAGGGATCAGAATGCTTTGCCTGTTGAAAATATTTCTAACTGCTGCAGTTCTACAGAAACTGCATACTGAACCTTTAATGGAGCACGGGACTAGATGGAATAATATTCAGAAGACTAAAGTTCATCTACTGGAGCTGATGTCAGTAATCAATGAAAACAATACAAAGAATAACCGTTTTCAATACTGTGTATTTAAAAAGAAAGTTAAGTGAACAACACATAAAACATACATAGGATCCAAAATAAATACAAAAAATATATACACAGTACTGCAGTAGGTCTTCCTTATTAATGTGCACAAAAGTCTTAAATTTCCCCGGTCAGAACAAAGTCTGACAGACACATGTGAAAAGTCCATTGGTTTGATTTGTCCAGATATTTGAGGTGAAGATGTCCAAGCGCAGTTTATTTCCAATTGATGACTAACTGATTGTGTGTCTGTATGATGAGATGGAGGGGAAATACTACAGACCATCAGCCTCCTACCAGACCAGTATGGGGTGAATTTCAGGTTCTCCTGGGCCCTGCCAGTTGTCAGAAGCTCGCCATCTTTAACCCTAAAAAGGGGCCACCTGGCCTGTATTGAAATAAACAGGACCAATAAATTACCAGCCTGCTAGTTAACTAGACTTTCATACAGAAATAAATGCATCATCAACAATCAAATCTTTAAAACAAAATAAAGGTTTCAGCATTTATCTCATTATCTTAAATACATATTTTGAATTCAAGAAGTTAGCTCATGTTACAATTGATGAGCAAAGTTAGCATTGGCCACCACCATACTCATGCTAAACAATTAAAAACTATTGTATTCACTACTCACCAATTCCATATATAATTCAGTGCATGACAACTTGATGGCTCCAAGTTCACTGGGTGTTCAGATCTACATTATTTGTATATTATGAGTTTAAACATGAATATTAAACAAAGATATAAACAGATTGTTTGAAAGCACAAACCTGTAGCTCCCTTGTCTCCAGCTCTCCCCTTCACACCTGACTGGGAAAGCTGGAGCAGGCCTGAATAACCACCTCAGGTATGGATGATTGGCTGAATGCACTGTGTGACTGACTGTCACTCTAACCAATGAAGCAGCAGAGGTGGGATTAACAGCAATACATAGTTCCCAGACACGCCCCCAGTATTGAGCAAACCGGTTTTCGCACCACATCTAAAGGCAGAAGAAGGCAAGATGGCGAACTAGCAGAGCAAATTATACGGACAATAACACGAGCTACCACAGCTTCACCAAGGAACAAGAGCAAACTGGCAGTGGTCGAGTTAAATGAGTTTAAATGAGTTTGAGAAAGAAATCATGGCAGACGAATCAGACAACTTGTCACAAAGTAGTTACTCCGATATCATTAATTATTTAATTAATACAAGGAGCGAGCGCAGACCGGCTTCACAGCACACCGGCTTTACAGCTTTAAATCCAAAAAAGATGTGTAAACTGTCTCAATCAGATCTAACCAGCTAAAAAAGGTTTAACTAAAATAACACACAGCCAACAAACAGTCCAAGCTGAACACGGACCAGAACCAGCGCTTTGAGTCTTACCGTGTTGGAAGTTAGCATGTTGTTAGCATCTGGAGCGTGGCTCGCCGGAGCTCAGGTCGGACGGCGTGCATCCGCTGAGGCGGCCGCGGAGGCACGTCCACGTCCCATGGGACCGACGCGTCGCCCGCACGACTTGGCTCCCGTCCTCCTTCTCCAACTGGGACGGTCTGGTGGACCGTGAGGAGCAGAGGAGGCCATTGTCGCGTTAGCGAGATGCTAAGCTAACAGCATGCAAGACGGTTTGCTAAATAATGAAAAAAAAAAAAACCAGCTCTAACACACAGACAGTTGTACTCTAACATTGTTCTGACATAGTTTCACAAAATGATTTATGTAGAATATTTTGTTTACCGGCCAAAAGTACGACGTCTTCCAGAGCAGATCAAAGCCAGACTCAGAGCAGGAGGGGCTGTTGTCCAGTTTCTCCGATGAGATAAATCCTTCCCGTTTACTTTTTTTTTGATTAACTGAAACCTGCGCGTTGCCCAAACGTCTACCCGACTGGAACACCGACTGACACAACACGAAGTAACCATTGCAATTAATTAGAAATTAACAAAAAAAACAACGTGAAAAATGGACATCTATCAGAACGCGCTCCAACTACAGCATAGCCTACCTGTGGGAGGGTCAAAAAGGACAACCCACAGATGTGACGTCACATGGGAACTATGTATTTCACCATTAAGGGCATTTCAGTTTTACCTTGGGTTACAGCCTCCCCGCCTTAGATCATGCATGTCCCGTGACATGTAAACACTAGACAATGTGAACAGCATTAGGAGTGGTGGGTGCCAAATCTAAAGCATCAGACAAACTGTGCAAGAAAGTCTGAACAACTGAAATGAGCAGATTGCCTAAAATAGGATAATGAAGTCGTTCAGGTGCCACTCTATGACGTGTAGGACGTTGTAGAGAGACGTCATTAACTTGATTTACGCCATCAAAGGTAGGGGATCTAATCACAGATTCAGGAGCAGGAACAGTTTCTCCAACTTGGCTCTGGGAATCAAGTAAGTTATCAGAATGAGGAGGAACTTGTTCTGCATGACACATCAGTTTGCTCTTCAACACTAGATTCTGGATCAACTGAGTCCACTCCAACAACTGACTTCACACTCTCAGAATCTAAAGGAATCTCAGGTTGTTTTGTCACTGGAGAGGTCGTTGAAACAGCAGAGTTCCCGACATCATTAGGAGATGACTCCCTGAGTGTTCGCTCCACCTTAAACTTTACTGGAGGAGGAAGCAAATAAGGTAGAACCTCTTCTTGCTCACAGTCCTCATCCATTGCATAGCCATCAGGAAATTCTTGCCTTTTCTTGGTTTGTTGACGTGTCTGGGGTTTTGTAACTGGAACTGCCTCAGTTGGTCTTTCAACCTCTGTCATGGGGAGAAAACCACATGGAAGAAGAAGGTCTCTATGGAGGGTGCGTATTGGGCCATTTTTGCACTCGGGTTTTACGGTATAAACAGGAAGATCTCTAGCACACTTCACCACCACAAAGACATCTTGTTCCCCTTTATCACAGAGTTTGTGTTTACCTCTGAGTCTCTCATTTCGCACAAGCACTCGATTTCCAACCTCCAGCTTGGATGGTAGAACCCGCTGATCAAACCGAATCTTGTTTCTTTCAGCACATCTGGCAGAGTTGGTTGATGCTATTTGATAACTCTCTCTCAGCCGTGACTTCAGGTCCTGTACATACTGTGAATGTGATGGACATTTCTCTTCACAAACAGGAAGACCAAAAGCAAGATCAATTGAGAGTCGAGGACAGCGTCCAAACATAAGTTCATATGGAGTATATCCCGTCACTTCATTTTTGGTACAATTGTACGCATGAACGAGAGGTCTAACATACTCTTTCCATTTTGATTTTTGGTTTGGTTCAAGAGTTCCTAACATCGCTAGCAGTGTACGATTAAACCTTTCTACAGGGTTCCCTCTGGGATGATATGGTGTTGTATGACACTTCTGGATTCCTGTCATAGCACACAGCTCTTTTATTAGTTTGGACTCAAAATCCGGGCCTTGATCTGTATGTAGCCTTTCTGGTATTCCAAAACAGACAATAAAATTGTCCAAAAGACATTTGGCGACTGTTCTTGCTTTTTGATTTGGCGTTGAAATGGCAATGGCAAACTTGGTGAAATGATCTGCCAGCACAAGAATGTCTTTGGTATTGCTGGTATCAGGCTCAAAACTGAAGAAATCCATACAAATGAGCTCCAATGTGCGTGAAGTCCGAATGTTGACTAGTGGAGCAGCTCTCTCTGGCAGACTCTTTCGACGAACACAACGCCCACATGTTTTTATTTTCTGCTCCACATCCTTAGCCATTCTCGGCCAATAGAACCGAGCTCTAACAAGGTCCATGGTGCGCTCTATTCCCAAGTGGCCCATGTCATTGTGGAGACTGTAAAGAATAGATTCACGAAGGTCTACAGGAAGGACCAGTTGGTACATATGTTGCTCATTTTCTTGCCGCTTTTTGTAAAGAATGCCATCAATAATCTCCAGTTTAGTTAATTCTCTAAGGAAAAGAGGAAGTTCAGGAAGTTCATCCCTGACTGTTGCAGGAATCTTTTCACCAGACTCTAATTGATGGATAACTTCCCTGGCACTAGAATCAGCTCTCTGATGTTCCTTTAGGTCATCAGCATGAGACATTGCAGGAACAACAGGAAGTCCATGTGCTTCTTCAGAATAGTCCACAGGAATTATATCTGCCCTGATCGAGAGTGATTCAACCAAAAGGCTTTCAATTTGGGTCCGAACTAAATGACTTCGGCAAATTGCATCAAACACTTCAGGTAATATCTTGTTGTTACTGCTCTCTGAAATATGTTGTTGAACAAACTGAGAGATAAGTTCCTGATCTTTATGTGCAACCTCATCAGTGACAGATTCTCCACAGGGACAACGAGAGAGAGCATCAGCATCCAGATTGTGTTTCCCTGCTCGATACTGTAATTTAAAGGAGAAGGTAGAAAGTGCAGCCAGCCAACGATGACTGGTAGCATCCAGCTTAGCTGAGGTCAGGATATAAGTAAGTGGGTTACTGTCAGTGACAACTTTAAAATCTGCTCCATAAAAAATAATCTTGAAAATTTTCTGTTACACTCCACTTCAGTGCTAAGAATTCAAGTTTATGAGCTGGATAACGACTTTCGCTGGCTGACAAACCCCAGCTAGCTTAGGCTATTACCCTGAGCTTTCCTTCAGGTTCCTGGTACAGGGCAGTACCCAGTCCAGTGGTACTGGCATCCGTATGAAGGATGTAAGGCACATATGTCAAGGTGGCGGCCCGCGGGCCAGATCCGGCCCGCAAAACAATTATTTATGGCCCCCTGGATGATATTTAATAACTATTAGAGCCGGCCCGCAAGCCACAGAACACCGGCAGCCGGCTCTCAGCTGTTAACAAGGTGAAATGTCCGCTGCTAAGCTTCATTCTAACTCCGGCTGAAGTGGTGGAGGTGCTCAGCTTCATTCTAACTCCGGCAGAAGTGGTGGAGGTGGGGGGTGGGAGAAGTGACGATATTCCAATGCGCAGCAACACTTTCCTCAGCCCTCCCCATCTTGTTTTCTCACAGACATAGTCTCGCGAGTTTTGGGTGCAGTGACTGACGAGACTTTAAGACAGCAGTGGAGCTATCGGTGCGAAGTAAACATGGATGCTGCAGAACTAGTTTTCCCAAGATGGCGCCTATTGTCACGGGCTGCTGTCTAACTCGTCTCCTGAACTTTTTACTGTTGTTCGTGTTCTGCCTTCTTTTCATCGACGATGCATCCTCGCTCCTGGTCTATGATCGCTCAACTCTTCTAAGTCTCCGAGACTCGCTGATCAACACACCGGCTACTGGCAAATATGGACATTTCAAGCCTCCTCCACCACCACCGTTCCTGGCTTCGATCCCAGCCTACCTACAACGCAACGCGACCACGCTGCCACGCAACAAGCGGCGCAGAAGACGCGGAACGAGGGCAGGCGTCCTGGTGAGATTTAAAAAGTATCTCTCGTCTCACAACACGCCGACGGCTGACTTACCTCCTGAATTCAGCGTCTTTGATGTCCGCCGTTCCTTCGCTCGTCGCCACAGAAGCCTTGTTGCTATCAATCATGTCGCCAGCGACCAGTATCCATCTTGCCCCCCGGTGAGGAAAACAGTGAAGCGAGGCAGCGTTAAACAACACCTCCGCCCGCTCGCTCGAGCTGAGAGTGACGTAACTGGCAGCGTTCCAGTACGTGCAGCATTGTTTAACGCCAGATCAATTACTAATAAAACTTTTATATTAAGTGATTTGATCTCAACTCATCGTCTGGATCTGTTTTTGATTACTGAAACCTGGCAGAAAACAGGAGACAACAGCTGCTTCTCTGAGCTTCTTCCAAATGGCTACTCCCACCTGAGCGCCCCGCGTGGGGCAGGAAAGGGGGGGGGCCTGGCTGCTGTGTTCAGTGATGCATTCAAGTACCGTTTGTTGCCTCAGAAAAACTATTCCAGTTTTGAAAGCATGATTTTTGTGCTGGAATCTGCTAAACCTATTTTGTGTGGCGTTTTTTATAGGCCCCCACAATACAATAAAAACTTTGTCAGTGAGTTTTCAGAACTACTGGCGGACTTGCTACCAAAGTTTGACTCTTGGCTTTTCTGTGGAGACTTCAACGTGCACACCTGCTGCCCAAGTAATCAGCTTGGATGTGAGTTTCAGAACCTCCTGGACTCTTTTAACCTGTCACAGTCGATCTCGGGGGCCACACACACCCTGGGTCATACACTGGATTTAATTATCTCCCACGGCCTTCAAATACCTGCTGTGGAGATCCTGGACACCTGTATTTCAGACCATTTTCCCATATTATTTGCGTGTTTGTTTGTCCAGCACTTTGGTGGACTTGTTCCTGTTTAAAGTGCTTTATAAATAAAATGGTATGGTATGGTATGGTATGGTATGGTATGGTATTATTTGAATTTTTCACCACTCCTGCACCAAAGGCTATTCTCCCAGCACGTTTCTGCCGCTCCATCAACCCATTAACTCCAAATGAGTTTACTGATGCCTTTAAGAGCACTGAATTTTGCTCTGCTGTCAGCCTGGACCCATCTCTACATCCTGAGGACTTCATCAGCTCCTTCTATCACACCTGCACGACGATCATGGACTCCATCGCTCCTCTCAGACAGACATCTTCAAAAAACAGACCATCACCATGGCTCAACGAAACGACGCGAGCTCTTCGACAACGTTGCAGACAAGCAGAGCGAAAATGGAAGCGCGACCGGCTTCATGTATCTCAGGGAATACTGAGAGACTGTCTCTGTGAGTATGATAACGCTGTGAAACAGGCCAAGTCACAGTACCTCTCCAACTTAATCTCCACCAGCTCCAACCGGCCGAGGACGCTTTTCAGCACACTCCAGTCTGTCATCAATCCATCTGTCAATGTTCTGAAAACTGCCACACAGTCTACCTGTGATGACTTTCAGAGCTATTTTGTCAACAAAATAGACTCTATCAGACAGAACATTGTCAGTTCATCCAACACCATCCTGTCATGTACCTCTACAATAACCACTGCTGTTTTTGACCAGTTTGATCTCGTCTCACTGCCTCAACTCACCAAGGTGGTTCAGCAGATGAAACCAACAAACTGTTCTCTGGACATCATTCCCTCTAAAATGTTCAAACAATGCTTTGATGTAATTGGTCCTTGTGTTTTGTCATTTATCAACAGCTGTCTAACTTCAGGTTATGTGCCATCTGCTTTCAAACATGCTGTGGTCAGGCCTCTTCTAAAAAAACCAGGCCTAGATCCTACAGCTCTCTCTAATTTCAGGCCAGTTTCCCATCTGTCATTTCTATCAAAGGTCCTAGAAAAGATTGTTTTTATTCAACTTCAATCTTTTCTAGAACTCAACAACCTGTTTGAAAAATTTCAGTCAGGTTTTCGAGCTCGTCACAGCACTGAATCTGCACTGCTCAAAGTACAGAATGATATTCTTCTGTCTCTGGATGCAAAAAACCCTGCTCTGCTGGTGATGTTAGACCTCTCAGCAGCTTTTGACACCGTTGACCATCAGGTACTAATCAACCGCTTGTCTCAGCAGGTTGGCCTCCAGGGAGCTGTGCTTGAGTGGTTCAAATCTTACCTGTCTGGGAGAACTTTTTCTGTCATGATAGGCGATCTGTCCTCCTCTTCATCAACCCCTCTGACCTCCGGCGTACCACAGGGATCTATTCTAGGGCCAGTCCTCTTCTCTCTTTACATGCTGCCATTAGGATCAATCATCACACGTCATAACCTGTCTTTTCACATGTATGCAGACGATTTACAAATCTATCTGCCAGTCACTCCCAACCCCTCACTCAGTTCAAACACTCTTGTCAACTGCTTAAATGACATTAAGCACTGGCTCTCTCAAAACTTCCTCCACCTAAACACAGATAAAACTGAATGCATTTTGTTTGGTGCACCTGATGACACCAGCAACATCCTTCCCAGTCCCAGTGTTGGTTTTCCCCTCCCCCACTTCAACTCGGTGGTCAGAAATCTTGGAGTGCAGCTTGACTCCAATTTAAAGTTTGATAAACAGATCAGTTCTGTTGTCAAGACCAGCTTTTTCCAACTCCGTCTGCTCTCCAAAGTCAAGTCATTTCTTAGTCGTGGTGATCTGGAGAAGGCCATCCATGCCTTTGTGACCTCCAGACTTGACTATTGTAATGCTTTGTATCTTGGCATTAATCAATCCTCCATCTCCCGTTTACAGCTTGTACAGAACTCTGCCGCGCGCTTTTTGACCAACACACGAAAATATGAACACATCACTCCTGTCCTGTCCTCTCTACACTGGCTCCCAGTTCAGTTCAGGATACAGTTCAAGTTGCTGCTGTTTGTTTTCAAAGCTCTGAATGGACTTGCTCCCCTCTACATCTCAGAACTTCTGAAAGTCCATCAGCCTGGCAGGGACCTACGATCTGCCAGTCAACACCTGCTGGAGGTGCCTCGCTCGAGGTACAAGCAATGGGGAGACCGGTCATTTTCTGTTGCCGGCCCAAAAGCCTGGAACAGCCTCCCCCTTGAGCTGCGTGCCACCTCCGATCCGACTCTGTTCAAAACCAAACTGAAGACCCACTTGTTCAAAAAAGCTTTCAGTGTGTAACTTTTATTATTTTGTATTTTAGTATGTAGCATCTTTATTTCAATTGCATTTTTATTTCACTTGTTCAAAAAAGCTTTCTGTGTGTAACTTTTATTACTTGTGTTATTTTAGTATGTAGCATTTTTTATTTCCATTGCCTTCTTTTATCGCTGTGGTTTCTTATTCTATTTTCATTGATCTATTGTTCCCGTTTATTCTTCTTTTTATCCTGTTAAGCACCTTGGTCAATGCAAGGCATTGTGGAAGGTGCTATACAAATAAAGTTTATTATTATTATTATTATATAACTAGCAAACAAGCAAACGAAAACTTATTATTTTCACACAGAGTGGGAGGAGGAGTATTTTTTTGTTTATTCTAATTCGAAGTCTATTTGCCTCATCTGTAATTCGAGCGTTGCCTTGCCCAAAAAGTGTAACTTGGAGCGGCATTTCAAGACGATGCACAAACTGTTTGAGACAGATTTCCCTCCTAAAAGTTGTTTATGGACTCAGAACATGCGGGAGCTAAAACACAAGCTTGCAGCCTAGCAATCAATCTTCACTCAGCCCAGCACAAAAGGTAAGGTTGCTACGATCGCCTCCCACCGTGTTAGCTGCATCCTGGCTCAACATAAGAAGTCTTTCAGTGATGGAGAAGTTATGAAAGAAGCGTTTATTATTCTGCATTATTCACCTGGATTATTGATCATAAATCAGGATGTTATTCTGTGTTATTTACCTGGATTATTGAGCATGCATCAGGGTGTTAGTTTCTGTTATTCACCTGGATTATTGAGCATAATTCAGGATGTTATTCTGTGTTATTTACCTGGATTATTGATCATAAATCAGGATGTTATTCTTTTATTCACCTGGATTATTGAGCATAAATCAGGATGTTATTCTGTGTTATTTACCTGGATTATTGATCATGCATCAGGATGTTATTCTGTTATTTACCTGGATTATTGAGCATAAATCAGGATGTTATTCTGTTATTCACCTGGATTATTGAGCATAAATCAGGATGTTATTCTGTGTTATTTACCTGGATTATTGATCATGCATCAGGATGTTATTCTGTTATTTACCTGGATTATTGAGCATAAATCAGGATGTTATTCTGTGTTATTTACCTGGATTATTGATCATGCATCAGGATGTTATTCTGTTATTTACCTGGATTATTGAGCATAAATCAGGATGTTATTCTGTTATTTACCTGGATTATTGAGCATAAATCAGGATGTTATTCTGTTATTCACCTGGATTATTGAGCATAAATCAGGATGTTATTCTGTGTTATTTACCTGGATTATTGAGCATAAATCAGGATGTTATTCTGTTATTCACCTGGATTATTGAGCATAAATCAGGATGTTATTCTGTGTTATTTACCTGGATTATTGAGCATGCATCAGGGTGTTTTTCTGTTATTCACCTGGATTATTGAGCATAATTCAGGATGTTATTCTGTGTTATTTACCTGGATTATTGAGCATGCATCAGGGTGTTTTTCTGTTATTCACCTGGATTATTGAGCATAATTCAGGATGTTATTCTGTGTTATTTACCTGGATTATTGAGCATAAATCAGGATGTTATTCTGTGTTATTCACCTGGATTATTGAGCATAAATCAGGATGGTATTCTGCATTATTCACATGAGTTATTGATCATAAGTGTTTATTGAGGCTTTATTTAATATTTTATTTAATTCATTTATTCATTCATTTAAAAGAGACAAAATAAAACAAATTCATAAAAAAAAACATTGAATGAAAAGAGTGCAGAAAGAAGAAAAAACCTCATTATAATAAACATTGAACCAGTCCGGCCCTTGGCTTGTAGCAAATTTGTTTTTTTGGCCCTCGGTGTATTTGACTTTGACACCCCTGATGTAAGGTAATGCAGGATCAGCAAATCCCAGAACTGGTGCAGTGGTAAGTTTGTCAATCAAGGTATGAAAAGCCAGATGACACTCAGGAGTCCATCGAGAACCAAAAGGTTGCTTTGGATCAAACTGTGAACACTTAGAAGATTGTGCTCTTGAGGTTTTGTTAGTTGGGGGATACCCACGAGTCAGATTGTTAAGAGGCTTGGCAATAGTAGCGTATGCCTTCATGAACCGCCTATAATAGCCAGTAAACCCCCCAAAAAATCTGAAGGTCTTCAAATTAGTGGGAATTGGCCAGGATTTCACTGTGGAAACCTTTTCTGAGTCTGTCTCAACCCCTTTCTCTGAAACAATGTGACCTAAATATTTAACAGATGTTTGAAAGAATTTACATTTTTCGAGAAAGTTTTAATCCAAACTCTTTCAGGCAATTAAGAACTCTCAATAGACGGTTTTCATGTTCTTCAAGACTGTTGGAAAATATGATCAAGTCATCTAGAAAAACCAAGACCTCTTTCAAATGCAAGTCACCCATACATTTCTCCATCAATCTTTGAAATGTTGATGGTGCATTAGTGCCTTGAGGCATCCGATTAAACTCCCAAAACCTAAGTGGGGTGACAAACGCAGTCTTTACTTTGTCTGTTTCATTCATTTTGATCTGATAATCACCAGTTTTCAGATCAAGCACTGAAAACCATTTTGATCCTCTAAGCGCTGTAAATGATTCTTCCAAATTAGGCAAAGCATATGCACCTTTGACAGTTTGTAAATTAAGTTTACGGTAGTCAATTCATAGTCAAATGCCTCCATTTTTCTTCTTAACAACAACAATTGGAGATGAAAAAGGCGATTCAGATTCTGATAACGCCAGCATCCAGAAGTTCACGTAAATGCTTGCGAACAGCCTCTATGTCTTGTGGATGAATCGGTCTTGCACGATGTTTGAACGGGGTGTTATCATAATAATAATAATGAATTCAATTTATAACGCACTTTTCATTAGTGAAAATCTCAAAGTGCTACTAAGTGTAGTGGCAGACTACAGTACCATGCAAGGTGCTTTCCAGTCCTACCGGGAGCAACTCGGGGTTAAGTGTCTTGCCCAAGGACACAACGACACATGGTGTGGGGAACTGGGATTCGAACCGCCAACCTTTCGATCGGGGGACGACTGCCATTACCACTACGCCACGGCCGCCCCCTCATCATGAAGATTAATGTGGTGTTTCACTTGATTGGTGCAACCAAAATCTAAATTTGAGTTTTACCCTGGGTTACACATGCAAAGTCCAACATTCTGTGTTCTGTTTAAATTTTACGTGATGTTTCTACTGAGAAGTACGTCAGAGCTATGGATCTTCAAAAATGACTGGGTTTTCTCACTTGTTTCATCTAAAAGTATTCTCTATGGAAACATTTTTCTTTCTTTCTTTCTTTTTTTTTTTTTTGTAAATGTCATCCACATAGTTGAATGTAGTGCTTCCAAAAGTCAGAGCACACTACTCCTGATCCAGCTACGTTTTGGGGTAAACAAAACTGCTAAACTGTTTATGTTTTGACATTATTAATTACAAGGTTTTAAGCTTCCATTAGGAGGTAGCTGTGGCACAGTGGTAGGGCAGCCAACTTGTCCATATGTCATGGTGTCCTTGAGCAAGGCACCTGCTTCCCATCTCTTTGAGTGTATATCACAAGTGATGATTTAATTGCAGAAAACAAATTTTCATCATTGTATGGTAAAACACGATTACAACACATAGCTCTTTGCCTTTCCATTAACATATTGGATGCTTTAAGATTTGTGTTTCTTCTGAATCTCTAAGCTCCTCGTGTCATCTGGCCATGGGATAAGTGCTTTGACAAATGTTCACTGCTCTCTTATGTGGCTCAGCTAACACAGAAATTGCATTAGGAATCATCAAACTTCATATTATAAAATACTAAAAGCTAAAGTGAGCCTCTTTATGTGGACCATCTAATCTAAATAGGCACACAATCTAAAACCTTGAACATGTTTATCTGATTAAGCAAACGGCCTTGGTGCTGTATAAAAATCCGTTTTACAACTGTTTGAACATATAAATGATCAGAACATTCATTCTAGCTCAATTTCTTGTTTAAAAAGAGGAGAAGACAGTGACTTTTTTTTTTTAGATACAGCGAGATCATTAAGTTTGCATACTGTGCTTGCAGGTGAATATGGATTTAATAATGAAATAAAAGTGATTTAAGTACAAACTGAGAAAATAAATTAAAATTCCTAGCATTCCTTGAAAGACTGCTCATCGCCCAAAGGATTTCATGAGTTTTAAACTCAGATCATCTTATGATGAACAATTAAATTGTACAGTAGCTCTTTTGGTTAAACCTGGGAGGAAAAAAGCATAATTTTATACTACAGTTTATCCTGAAATATCACATTGAACATATGTGTTGTGAATATTTCTCATCTACTTCCGCATCAGATTTTAAGTAAATGTCTGTAAAATTGTCTGAGTTGTAGCTGTTTTTGTGTTAGCAAATGTCAGCAGACTGTGGCTGCCATCATGAACTGGGTTGACTCCAAAAGTTAATTAGTTTCCAATGTGCATTCAATGATTACTTTCTAAAAGACTCAATAAATTCCATCCAGTGCTTCATGAAAAATGTTGCTAACACTCTTAAGTGGGTTCACACGAACAAACACGGACAATATTTTAAGCAAAGATCAAAAGTAACGAGTGAAACTTGGAGTATGTGTTGTGATTTATTCTCAGCTACATTCACAACAATTTCTAGCTCTATCAGTAAAAATGATCGAGTTATGTGTTTTCTAAGATCAGTTGGCTGTTGCAGCCATCTTAAAGTCGGGTCGACTCAAGTGATTACTTTCTGGAACTTTCAATAACATTTGCCCTGTAATTCATGAGACATTTTGAGAACAACCACACACAGATTAAAAAAAAAAAGTATCCTTTGCCATATGCCTTCACCTTTCAGTGGCAGGCATAAAGATAGTCAAAGATGTTGGAAGGTGTTAAATCAGTTTT